>PVKE010023779.1:0-24355 GCA_004027555.1 Craseonycteris thonglongyai | reverse complement strand
TTAATGCAGCCCTGAATTCTGTTTCACTTAGATTTGATTCCAAGTGTGCAAGGTCCTTTACTAAAGACTGCCCCTGATCTTCTGGAGGGGCTTTGGATTCTGAGGTGTGCATTGTGTTTGATGTGGTTCTTTTTGCTTTACGCATGAGTCTGTTTTCCCTCTGGGGGTTTGCCTATCAGATGGGCTTCTTTTTATTTTTCTTTTGGGCTCAGTTGTGGGAGGAGGAGATTTTGGGACAGGATTGTGGGAAGCAGACAGCTTCTGTGTCCTGGGGCACTTCAGGTTGCTGCCTTAGCTGTTAGATAGCAGGGTAGTAAAGGTATGGCCAGGGGTGGGGGCATGTGAGTAGGAGCTAGGGTGGGCCTGAGACACAATAGCAGATTCCTCTTTCAGCAGGGGGGCTGGTGGTTCAGTGTGGGCGGGGCGCAGGAGCTCTGATCTTTCTCTCCTCGGCCTGGCTGCCCTTCCAATCGTGTCTGTGAGCCATGCCCTCAGGGCAGCGCTTCGATGGGCTGGGTCTTGGCAGAGGCCCGGGTCGGCTGCGCAGTCCCGCTCGCAGGTAATGACGCCGCCGCGTCCCTATCAGCAGCCCAATTTCGTGCGTGGGCAGCTCTGCCCCAGCAGGCTGGTGGGCGGGACGCCGAATGACCAGTTGCTCGCTCGCAAGTAGGCAGCACTGCCGCAGTTGCCCGGTGGGCAGGGCACTGAAAGCCGGTCTCGCTCCCAGGCAGCGGCACTGCAGTGGCCCGGTGAGTGGGGCTTCGAAAGTCTAGTTGCATGCTTGCACTCTGGCAGTGGGCGCTGGGGTGGCCTGGTGGGCGGGGCGCTGAAAACCCAGGTGCGCGCACGCAGCGGTGCCGTAGCGGCCCGGTGGGCGGGGCGCCAAAAGCCCTGTGCGCACAGGCCGTAGCTTGGGCGGCAGCCGCTCTACGCTCCCGGCTCTGCTGAGACCGCCGGATTCACTCCAAGCACGTCCAATGCAGCTATGCCCACTCAAGCCCCAGCCCTCACTCCAAGAGCCCTGTCCTCAGAAGGTGCTCCTTCACAGTCAATCTCCTCCATAACTCAGGGGTGCCGAGCTGCTGTGGGCTGGTGCCCCGCTCTCACCCCGCCCGCCAGGAAGTGCAGCCGCCCTGCTCCACAGTTCCTGTTTCACTTTAGGCTCCGTGATCTGATTAGGGCACTGTGTGCTGTCCCTTGCGTTCAGATGTTAAATTGTCCACAGTCTTGTTGGGCTTCCACGCTCCCTAGGTCTCGGCTTCCAGCCCGCCCTCGATCCAGCTCCACTTTGACTGTAGTCCCCCAATCCCCCTTTGTTTTTGCCAGCCCCGGGCTGTGCTCCGAGTCTCTGTCCCTGAACTGCTGCTTCCCCTTCTCTCTCTCGTTCTCCCCTTTTTTCTCTAACCTTTGGGTGTTATTTTGCGTTGTATGATTCTCTTAGTTGAGGTTGCTTCTCAGGGTTTCCCCTGTGGATTCCCCTCTGTTCACAAGGCCCTTCCCAGGCAGTTATCGGCGTTCTCCTCTCATGCCGCCATCTTTCAACAACACCCACATTTTTTTTCTTGTGGTAAAATAACATAAAATTTACCACCTTAACCATTTTAAGTATACAATTCAACGGTATTACATAGATTCATGCTTATGTGCAACCATCACCACCGTCCACCTCCACAACTCTTTCATCTCGTTAACACAAACTATAGCCAATAAACGAAATTCCCTACTTCCTACTCTCCCAGCCCCTGGCAACCACAATGCTACTTTCTGTCTCTGATTTTGACAACTCCAGGGACCTTATGTATGTGGTATTACACAGTTTTACATATTTTTTGAGACTAGCTTATTTTACTTAACATTATGTCTTCAAATTTTATTCATTTTGTGGCATATGTCAGAATTTTCTCTTTTAAAGCTGAATTATATTCCATTGTATGTATATATCCCATTTTGTTATCTATTTATCCACTAATGGACACTTGGATTGCTACTAAGATGAATATTCCTTATACATTAACCTCATGATCTTATTTCTCTCCTAGAATGTTCACTAGCTCTAGGAGTCACTATTTTCATTTTGTTAAAAAAGTAAACATCTCACTTGTCACACTCTGTGACCTCTTGCAAACTCCATCCTCTCAGGTTTGCAATAACACCATGCTTGCTCCCAGCTCTACACTCGTATGGCTTTTGTCATGATGTTTATATGAATTAACTTATTCTAACACCTATAGTTTCATGTCACCCAGCCTATCTCTGAATTATTTTGTATTTCTGCTGTTTCATATGTATTGGTTTTTATTTGTCAGTTTAGGATGATTGTAAAGCACCTGAGGATTAGATGCTAGTCCCTCTATCAGTTCAGTCTGTATAGAGCCTGCTGAAGATCACATCAGGGGAACAGAACTTATGCTGTCCTCGTGTTTCATAGGCCTCTTGTTATATTATTAAAAAATAGAAAATCCCAGGATGCTGGGATGGCTCAGTGGGTTGAGCACTTGTCTTGCAGCCCCAGGGTCTGAGGATCGTATCCTGGTCCTGGCCCGTGTGGACCCATATGCTGAACTGGGGTGTGCCCCCAGTTGGGTTCTCACTGGGTGAGCTTCCCATGTGAGGGGCCCCCGCCCCGGTTCGGCTCTTGCCCCAGGCATGCTTCCCATGTAGGAGGCCTCCATAGGGGGTGTGCCTCCCATGCGGGAGGCCCCGGCCCAGTTCCTGCCCTGTGCAGCCCCATGCCTGCCTGCAAAGTGAAACTATATTGAAAACTAATGATGTGCAACTGTGGAGACTGTTCTGGGCCCTCCCCCTTCTCTCTGTCTCTGTCTGTCAAAAACAATAAAAATAAATCTTTAAAAAAATAAAAAATAGAAAATGTTGAATTTTTAGCAAGAAATAGTGCCCTGTGACACATTTCTTCTAAGTTACTTGGGATAATCTCATTAGTTACTGTTTCGGGGTGGAGGAATCCAAAGTGTTGTTCTTCAGTATGCATTTCTAAACAACTATTTGTTCTATAACATGGAATTCTATAACCAGCAAAATCACCCTGCAAAATAATGCAGGTTCAATAGACATTTCCAGACAAACATCTGCCATGTCTTGGAGCCCACATGACCATGTCTTACTGCTGTCACTGCATTTTTTTCTGTGTGTATGCCTTTCAGTTCCGTGTATTGATTTCCATTCTCTAGGAATAGTGTATTGACTATGAGTAACTCCTTTCCCATGCTCTCTTATACATCATAAATGCAGCTGTGAAAAACATAAAGCAGGCTGTCTACAGCTCAAGAATGATTCCTGCTCTTTCCATCATTAGGTATCTCTCCTGATTTCTTATGATTGCTGCCTGCTTTTGTGCTCAGATGGACCTTGCAGACAGGCAACATTTCTCACTGTCTCCCATCTCTGTTGCTCTCGGCTGATTTACAACTCTTGAGTTTTTAATTTATTTTTTATATCCCTCTTTTCTAGTTGTTTTTGGAAGATAGCATTGGTTTGCTCTAAGCTACTTTGCCAATCAGAAACAGCAGTTCTCAGTTTATTTTCTTTATATTAAAACTATTTACTGGATAGTATATTGTGAAAATTCTATTGCCTGTCTCAGGGTTAGGATGTAATTGGCAGGTTTCGTGGCTAGACTACGTGGATCAATGGAAGTGCCAAGGTTCATTGGTTTTTCATTTGCCTCACTATCCTACCCTTTTACCTTCAGTTAGATGTGTCATCGTTTCTTTCATTTTGGGATGCTATTTATTTTAGTGAAGGCAATAGTTCAATAATGTCTTTGAGTAAATGGATATTTTAATATAGACAGTAAAACATTTAGTAAGCTAAAATTTAAATATGTTTAAATGTATATTAAAAGGGGGTACCATAGTAGAACGCAGAGTGAAAACTAAGCTTAGGAAAGCTGTACAGTATTTATAAGAATCAATATGAAAAAATAGTATGAAAAAAGTCTGTTATAAATGTCATGGTTTGTTTCTTACCTTACCTTTATTGTGTCTTGACTTATAAGCATTTTTTAAATATGTCTTTTTTGGGTGATTGTGGGGAAAAAATAGTGTATTAAAAACTACATTATAGATTATAAGTATAATAATAAACATAATGAAATAAAACTTTACTTTTAGAATTTATAAGTGAATTATTAACATAAAAGGAACCCATCCATATACCCTAACCAGAGAATCAGATGCTAAATCCAAAATTAGCAAATAACTTCTAGATTCCTTTCTTGCTTCTGTCTTCATTTGCTTATTGTAATGAAAAATATTTGGGGGTTGAGAGGTTATTTTATTTTATTATTTATTATTTATTTTTTTGTTAAATGTATTAGGGTGACATTAATTGATATCAATTACATTGTTTCCAGGTGTGTAAATTCTTCATGACATTGTCTATATGTCACATTATATATTCACCACCCAGAATCAGCTCACTTTCCATCACCGTGTGTTTAATTCTCCCTCTCTACTCCCCCACAACAGCTCTCCCACCCACCTCCCCCCTTACCCTCAGGTAACCACTAAACTATTGACTGTGTCCATGAGTCTTTGTTTCTTTGTTCCTTTCAGTTTTATGTTCCACCTATAAGTGAGGCCATATGTTTCTTGATTCTTTCATTCTGACTTATTTCACTTAATAAGATGTTTTCAAGGTCCATGTGGAGATTCAAAAAAACTAGGAATGGAAGGAATTGCCATATGACCCAGCAATCCCTCTCCTGGGTATCTACCCCCAAAACCTGAAAACCTCAATCTGCAAAGATGCATGTACCCCTGTGTTCATCGCAGCACTGTTCACTGTGGCCAAGTCATGGAATCAACCAAAGTGTCCTCTGATAGATGACTGGATAAATAAGTTGTACTACATTTACACAATGGAATACTACTCAGCAATAAGAAAAGATGAAATACAGCAATTTGAGAGGTTTTTAATATACGTGATAGGAAATCCTGCTTGATAGTCAAGGAAAGAGGGCCAATAATTGACTTTTTTTCATTTTGTCTTCTGTGGAGCCACAGACCTCCAACAAGCGGGAGCGTGAATGGCCAAGGGCGCCAGCTCTGTGTGAAATGCACCACTGCTCTTGCACACAGGGCGGCTTCCCAGGGGGCAGCCCCCAGCCAGGGCCTGCGAGAAGCAGGGATGTCCTGGGAGTCAAGGAAGTCCTCTGAGGGCAGACGGGCTAGAGTGTGCCTGCCACCTTGTGCAGCCTGCCTGAGACTACACTGGGCATGCTTTCCTGACCTTCGCTCAGGGGCGGGCTTGTCTGGAGGTCTGTCAGCTTCCCCTGGACCCTTCCCCTTTTCTGTTCCGGGAATTTCCTCACAGAATTTCTCTTAACAGGCATAAAATTCATGAATGTTTAATCCTACCTCGGTGTCTGGTCTGCTTCTCAGAGGACCTGGACTTAAACTAAACATTCTTCTATGATTTCTATTAAAAGATACTATCATGTGAAATTACTAGGGCGAGAAAGGTTACTATCATTTTAATGACAATAATATGTCAGTACTGCTAGATTCTTCAATTTAGGAAGGTTAAAACTTTGTGTAATTGTGAGCCAGCCATTCAGAAATTTTTTCTTGTAGTTTATTGTTTGCTTACATATGAACTTGCTTTCAGAAGGACTGAACTATTACTAGTCAGATCCAGAACACATGTTCTAAAAATTGTTAATTTACTCAGGATGATTAGATGGCTGTGACGTATAAAGCAGTTTATAAGCCATGTTTGAGATATCTAAGGATATTTAATAAAAAATTGGAAGGAAATATTTCTGAGGGTATGTTGATAACTGCTCTATTGTAGAAAAGCAGAATAATTCAATAGAATGAATAAGTAATGGCAGATTTGGTAATTTTTGCTTTCAATTTGTATGATTTATGTAAGTGTTTACATTTTACATGTTAGTATTAAAATTCTTCTTTTTCTTGCAGAATCACAGTGAAAGATTCGTTTTCATTACAGAGTGGTATGATCCTAATGCTTCACTTTTTCGACGTTATGAGCTTTTATATTACCCAGGGGATGGATCTGTTGAAATGGTAAATGAGTCTATCTTTGCTTGAAAGTTGGCTAGGGAGTGAAGGTGGGAGAGGGAGAGGAATAGGATTGCCTTTTAAACAGTTGGTTTTAAAAATATACTTATCTATGTACATAATACATATTAAGTGGGAATTTTTTTTTTTTTTTGATATTGTGATTCTAATACAAGAAGATAGCTTTGTGCCTTTATTTTTAAATATCAAAATAGGAATACATACATGTTTTTTGTTAGAAAACCAAAGTGAGACTATTCATGTTTTGGATTAAGCAATAGTAAGTACTTATATATGAAGATTATCATGGTCATAAATATGTCACAATTACTGAAATGTGTTATCTCTACAAAAAGCCAAATTGAATAAGATGGAACTAAGAGTCCACTTATTTCTTTGTGTCTTTTCATTGGCAACCCCTTATACCTATGGATCTATTTAATATTGATTTTGTGTAATCAACAAAACAAAAATTTGTAACTTCTCTGGGATTTCAGAGATACTAATTTGCTGAAATGGTTTGGCAATTAATTTTTCTGTTCATGGTTTTTTAAGGTGTTAAATTTGTAATAAGAACTTTGTATGTTAGTGGAATAGACTAGAAGTTATACAAAGAAATTATGATTTGTATTTGTAGCAAAAATGAAGATGAATGTAACCTACATTTAATAATCAGAATGACAGACTATTTTTAGTTTATAAGGTTAACATTCCCTACTGATAATTATTTGTTTTATTGTATTGTTGATTTTGATTCTAGCATGATGTAAAGAATCATCGCACCTTTTTAAAGCGGACCAAATATGATGACCTTCACTTGGAAGATTTATTTATAGGCAACAAAGTGAATGTCTTTTCACGACAATTGGTGCTAATTGACTATGGAGATCAATATACAGCTCGCCAGTTGGGCAGCAGGAAAGAAAAGTAAGAAAATAATTATATAATCCTTTTTCTTTATTCTGAAAGCATTATGTATGTCTTGGTACCAAGTTCTAATTTCTTGTTTCTATCTTATGTTTCTACAGTGTAGATATTTTTCAGTGATTTAATTCAGTGTTATATTTTTAGAATTTTGTGGACCATATTCTGTGATTTGCTCTTTACTTGGGTAACACAATAATGCCCATAGTTTTAGGCAGTGATTATATTCTGGGGGGGGGGGGGGAATGCAAGCTTATTATATACCCTCAGCATTCTTCGTAACATGTGTCTAACCAGAAACTAAGAGTATTTGAATAAGATAAGGCTTGGTATATGGGATAAACATGGCTATGTGGAAGAAGAGTGGTGAGTACCATCACTTCAGTGGATACTCAGAGGAAACGTAATTTCTTGTGGGAGAACTGGGAAGGCTTTGTGAAGGTATTTGAGCTGGATCATGAAAGACGATGGATTGAATTTTCACCCAGTTAGATTAGGTGGTGGGCATGCAGATCAGAGCAATGAGTGTGAGCAAAGGTATAAAGGCAGGAAGTTGTATTTCATGTGCAAGGGAGAACCCACTGTTCTGCTTGACTAGTTTGTGGTTAAAACCTTTTAAAAATTTAATTGGTGAAAGAGCCTGAATTAGGATGTTAGCAGTAGGTCTGAAGAGGAAGGAAGAAATGTGTAAGATGAATGGAGTAATGGTAGTAATGACTGTTAACCCTCAGTATATCAGATACAGTGTTAAAATGATTTGTATGCATCATTTATTTAAGCCCTACAACAACCTCATAAAAAAAGGTACTATTATTTTTATCTTTACTTTGCAGATTAATAGTTGAAGCTTAGAGATGTTAGGCAACTTGGGGAAGGTCACAGAGTTGAGGCAGCACCCAAAGTCAGTCTGCATCGAGAATGAGAGGATTTAATCATAGGAGAACAGCTAGGACCTGGAAAATGGTTGGTCTCTTTCTGTAGTAATTCATTTCTATGTCCCTGTGGCACCTACCACCTCTTTACACATCATAAGCACCTTATTGGTGGTGTTAACGAAATGAATCAATGAATAACAATTTAAAATTTAGCTACTGTTGCCTCTTTTTCATTTCCTCTGTTTTCAAATGATGACCTTTGATCTAGTTGACAAGAACGTTTTTGTGTAGGTTATAAGGCATTCTGTCTATTCTGGACCTTATTCACAGATATAATATGTCTGATAAATATTGACTATTAACTGAAGAAAGAAAAAGAGTTTTGAAAAGACATAAAAAACTGTGACGCATTATCCGCGAATACATACAAATGGCCAACAGATATGTGAAAAAATGCTTAACTTCATTAGCTGTTAGCGAAATGTAAATCAAAACCACAATGAGATACCACCTCACAGCTGTTAAAATGGCTATAATCAACAAAACAAAGAACAACAAGTGCTGGAGAGGCTGTGGAAAAAAAGGAACTCTTGTACTGGTGGGAATGTAAATTGGTACAACCACTGTGGAGGACAGTATGGAGATTCCTAAGAAAATTGGGAATGGAGCAACCATATGACCTGGCAATCCCCCTCCTGGGTATCTACCCAAAGCACTTGAAAACCTCAGTCGGTAAAGACATATGTACCCCAATGTGTATCGCAGCACTATTCATGGTGGCCAAGTCTTGGAAACAACCAAAGTGTCCTTTGATAGATGACTGGATAAAAAAGCTCTGGTATATATATATATACTCAATAGATTATTACTCAGCTACAAGAAAAGATGAAATTCTGCCATTTGCAACAACATGGATGGAACTTGAGATCATCATGCTAAATGAAATAAACCAGACAGAAAAAGCTAAAAATCACGTGACTTCACTCATATATGGAATATAAAACTGAAAGCAACAACAAAACAAAATCTCATGGACATAGTTAATAGTTCAGTGGTTACCTGAGGATAAGAGCAGAGTGGGTGGGAGAGGAGGGAGGGGAAGCCAAATATGTGGTCATGGAAAGAAAGCTGACTCTGGGTGGGAACACATATTATGACACATAGACAAAGTCTGTAAAATTGTATACCTGGAACCTATGTAATTTTTAGTAACTGATGGCACCCCAATAAATTTAACAATAGAAAAAAAAAATTTTTGACACAGAAGTTCTTTAGTCTTGTTCACAACTGTGTCCCTAAAGAATACTGTAGTGATGCCTCAAACAGTAAATTGACAGGAATGGGCACCGCTAATGTGTTGAATGAATGAACGAATGAGTTTACTTCACTGAAAAGAGTTATGTCTGAAGGAAGAGTGTTTGTTGGCTGGCTGGCCTCCTGCCCTCTTCCCTGCTTCCCATGGCATGAGACTGCCTATGAAGTGGAAGGACTGCAGCAGGGCACCCTCCACATGCATCTCTTTAGTCTTCTCTCCTTGTTGTCTGTCACAGCTACATCTGTCATTCGGACTTGGCTTCAGTTTTGATCTAGAATAGAAACAGGACAAGTTGGAGATACAGATCTGCAGAGCAGACCTGGAGAGCACACCTGCCAGCATTCTCTGCTACCTCACAGCCCGTGGAATGTACCAGGTAGGGGTTTATGCAAGGGCCAGACTCATTTAGCTGTGCTAAATGGGTAGAAGCTGAACTACAGACTGTGCTCTGTTCCACGGCCTGCAGGTCTGAGAGAAAAGGCAGGGCATGTGTGACCAGAAACCCCTACACTTGGTGGGACAGAGGAGCAATTCAAGGGAGTGGAGAGAGGGAGCTCTCTTCTGGGAATGGAGAAGTCATCACTTTACTCATGAGGGAAAGGTCCTATTGTCACAGTTTTATGTCTTTAAACCAATTGGCCTTACAGTTTTGAGTAGATCAAGACTGCTTCTCAGAGGAGGTGAGCAGAATGTTAGATCTCTTGTGGTCTCATCTTTGGGAAAATACTCTCTCAACACCAATGACTGTTCCTTTACCTGTTCTCCAGGACCAGTGGTGAGCAGTTGAGTTTAGGCTGCTAAAAGACCTTAGTTCAATTGCTGAGACCTTGCTAAAAACCCATTGCATAATCTTTTTTTCTCATCTTTACTTATTTGTGGTCACATCATCCACATGATAGCTCTCATAACAGCATAACTGTACCTCAAATAGTGCCATGAAAAATGCCTTCCCCTTCCTTATTAAGTTCCCAGGGAGAAATGAAGATTCCTTCCTCTGTAAAGTAAGGTCCAGTTCTACCTTCTGGTTCTGTAATTCTCAATCACAGGGCTCTGGGTGAGTTCACAGAGTTGAGCTGAATTTCTTTTTGCACTCTAGCCTTGGCCATCTGTTCCTACAATGGGTTTGATTCATAATGTGTTTTGGTTAATTAATTGCCATTTCTTTCAGCCTTGTTATGTTATTTTTTAGGTGTGTCTCTTGTAAACAGCATATGGTTCTCTTAAAAACAAAATTCTGGGGAAGCCGGGGTGGCTCAGTGGGTTAAGCGCTCACTTTGCAGCGCCGGGGACCAGGGATCGAATCCCGGCCCTGGCCCGTGCGGAACCATATGCTGAACTGGGAGCTCCCCCAGTTCAGTTCTGTATCTCTCTCTCTCTCTCTCTCAAAAATAAATAAATAAATAAATAAATAAATATTTAAAAAAAAAAAACAAAATTCTCTGAAAACCTTTAGATTTTCATTGCTAAGATTAGTACATATACATTTATGTATGTTGTGTTATTGGTATTTTTGTACATATTGCTACTATTATACTTCTTTCCTCCTTTTCTATCTTTTCTTTTTTTTCTTTGGTTAAGGTATGGGTGTGTGTCTATTAGGTCAAGTTTGTGAATTGTGTAGTTCACATCTTTCATATATTCACTATTTTTTTTTTGTCAGTTTATTTTATCAATTACCAAGGTTTTGTTAAAATTTATCACTTAATTTTTCATTTGTTTCTCCTTGTAGTTATTAATATGCTAATTTTGGTGTTAGAATTTTGAGGATATGTCACTAGATTTTGAAATTATTAATCTTTTTGGTAAATTGAACCTTTTGTTAATATGAAGAGATCATCTTTATCTCTAGTAATGAATTTTGCCTTAAAGTCTACTTTGTCTGATAGTGTTTGTATGATATGTCTTTTTTCATCCTTTTTACTTTCAAACTTTCAGCATTCTATTCTAAATAAGCCTTTCTAAATAACATAGTTATTTGTTTTTTATTCAGTCTGGTATTCTTTGTCCTTGAATGAGTTTTTTGTTTGTTTGTTTGGTTTTTAGAATTCCAGTAATCCAGTTTTAGAATTTTCATCTTTTACTGTATAAGACTTACTTTTAATGTAATAACTAATATATTTGCAGTTAAATCTACCCTCTGACCCTGTGCTTTTTCTCCTGCCTATTTTGTTTTATTACTAATATTTTTCTTCCTTTTCTGACTTACTTTGGATTTGTTGAGAATGTTTTAGTCCCTTTCTTATCTATTGTTTGAAAAATATACACTCTTTTACTATACTGTTAGTATTTATCCTAGGAACTATAGCATGAGTATTTAACTTATCAAAGCCTAGGGCAGGGGTCTCCAAACTACGGCCTGCGGGCCGCATCCAGCCCGCAAGGTCCTCTCATCCGGCCTGTGGAGACCTTTTTATCTGAATAAAATAATATTAAATAAATAATTAAAAACAACATCTATGTTTTGATTCTTTTTTATTTGGACCTCGGGTGTGTAGTTGGCCCCCAAACTGCTGTTTGATAGTTAATGTGGCCCGCAGGCTGAAAAGTTTGGAGACCCCTGGCCTAGAGTGAACTGGTATCATTAGTTTCCTTCCTGAAAACAGAAACTTAAAACAGTTTAGCTCAATGTTCTCCCTTGCTGAATTATATGCCAATTTTGCTATGTATTTTTCCCATTATTTTTGTGAACCTAATGAACCATTATTATTGTTTTATATTATCTGTATTAAATTAGATTTTACCACTTTTTGCCTTTTGTGTTACTGTTTGGGATTATTTTAGTTTTGCTTATATTAGATTTTTTATAAAGAATTTCCTTTAGTGTGTGTCCACTGGTAGAGAACTCTTTCAGTTTGTCTTCTTGTGAAAGTGCCTTTATTTCACTTACATTCTTGAAACTACCCTCTTATCTGTGACATGTCTTTTTGTTTCTCTGTGCTTCATTATGAGTCTGTTCAAAATGCTGTCTTCAGTTGCATCTAGTATGCTGTTGGTTCTTACTCTTGTTATTGTATTTTTATCACTAGATCTTCTAGTAGATTCTTTTTCAAATCTTCATGTTTGTTATTTATAGCTTATAGTTTCCCATTTCCTGCTGAAATAATGTAGCTTGTCATTTAGTTTTGTAACCATCGTTGGCATAGTCATCTTATAGTCCATGTCTCATAATGCCTGTATCTAGTCTGTGCTGTTTCTTCTGCTTTTCCCTTTTGTTGATGTTTTTTTCCGTTTTGCATGTGTGTGTGTGTGTGTGGTTATCTTTGGTGATGATTATCATAAGTGTATGTGTGTGGATGCATATATATGTGTCATACATGTGTGTTGTGTATTATGTGAATTATTTGAGGTACAGGATGAAATTAGTTTCCTCCTAGGGAGGAACTGTACTTACTTCAGACTGTTTCCCCAGGCCTTAGAGCGATCTGAATGACTGTTAAATTCACAGTTGGAAGTTCCCACATCACGTATGTAAGGGGAACTTGTGCTGCTGGCCCATGCAAGGCCCAGTTCTTTCTGGGTTACCCTTCAAGTGTAGCTATGGGTCCCAAGTTACTATAAGGAGCATCCTCTGTGGGGCTCTGTTCCCAATCCCAGTGGTGTGCTACGGTTTGAAGTTCTGATCTGCAACAAGGCAGCACTGTCAAGCCAGTGCACGTTTCATTCTCGTTTATCTGGGTCCCCGTTTTATTCACCTTTGTATCAATAATTTCTTAGTATATAGTCAGTTTGTCTTTGCTTTAAAAAATGTATTTTAAAAAAGCTTTTGCACAGCAAAAGAAACCATCAACAAAGCAAAGAGGCAACCAACCAATTGGGAGAAAATATTTGCAAACAATGCCCTTGATAAAGGGCTAGTATCTAAAATATATAAAGAACTTGTACAACTCAATAACACAAAAACAAGCAATCCAATTGAAAAATGGGCAGAAGACCTAAACAGACACTTCACCCATGAAGACATACAAATGAACAACAGACATGGAAAAATTTTCAACTTCACTAGCTATTAGGGAGATGCAAATCAAAACCACAATGAGATACCATCTCACAGCTGTTAGAATGGCTATAATCAACAAGACAAGAAATAACAAGTGCTGGAGAGGCTGTGGAGAAAAAGGAACCCGCATACACTGCTGGTGGGAATGCAAATTGGTACAACCACTGTGGAGGACAGTATGGAGATTCCTCTGAAAATTGGGAATGAAGCTACCATATGACCTGGCAATCCCCCTTCTGGGTATCTACCCAAAACACTCGAAAACCTCAGTCTGCAAAGGCTTCTATACCCCAGTGTTGTCGCAGCACTGTTCATGGTGGCCAAGTCATGGAAATAACCAAAATGCCCTTTGACAGATGACTGAATAAAAAGCTGCGGTACATATACACAATGGAATATTACTCAGCGATAAGAAAAGATGAAATTCTGCCATTTGCAAGAACGTGGATGGAACTTGAGATTATCATGCTAAGTAAAATAAGCCAGATAGAAAAAGCTAAGAACCACATGACTTCACTCATATGTGGAATATAAAACTGAAAGCAACAAAGAACCGAAGTCTCATGGACATAGTCAATAGTTTAGTGGTTCCCTGAGGGTAAGGAGAAGGGGGATGGGAGAAGAAGGAGGGGGAACCAAATTTGCGGTGATGGAAAGAAAGCTGACTCTGGGTGGGGAGCACATATTGTAACACAAAAACAAAGTACTATAGAGTTGTACACCTGTAACCTATGTAATTTTTACTAATCACTGTCACCCTAATAAATTTAACAATAAAAATACAGTAAAAAAAAAATCTCACTATTTTTAGTTTTCAGTGGAAGGATTGCTCTGAATAACTTTGCCATTGTTGCCAGTGGAAAGCTCTGGCTTAGACATTTCCTCCAAACCACAGGTGCCTCACATGAGACTATTTTCCTTTATCCACAGATCAGACTTTTCCTCCAAACCACAGGTGCCTCAACTGAGGCTATTTTCTTTTATCCGCAGGGCAAGCATCCACTTCATGCTAGCAAAGAAAACATAAGAGAAACCATAAATTGGCTTCAGGTTGATGTTTTAGGATGGGTTTTTATATGCTTAGGGAAAATATGAACATCTTTTCAAATATTTACATAAATTAACATGCATTAAAGTTTACAAATCTATCCTGTAGGTGGACAGCATTCCAAGAGTCTATAGTATTGTACAATCTAGGATATCGATCACATAGTTTATTGACTAGTCGCCTTCATAACATCCATATTTGCTGCAATTTTTGTTCAGAGCCTGAAGGATATGAAGAACATTTTTTTTTGCATGGCTCTGTGAAAATTGTTCTTTTCCAGAAATCTGAGTTTTGTGAAGGCTGCCTAAACTTTTTTCACTGTCCACTACTAAGAAGTTTTAATGTCAAATAATGACTTTGATATGATTTTGGTTTTCTTCGGCAAGCATCTCATGCTGCTACAGAATAGACCTCAATGCAGTTGAGAGGTAGATTGCTACCTTGGAGTGCTGGCCTCCAAGGAGTTGCACCTGCTGGTATCCCTGTCCTTGTCTGGTTCTCTCTCACACTGACTCTGGGCTTTACCATGTGGCTTGCATTGGCCAAAAGGGACAACAGCAAATGTGCCTCAAGCAGATGCTTGATAAGTGCTTGTACATTGACTGCTATGTGGCTGTGCATGAGTCTGGTCTAGCCTCCGTAAGGATGGAAGACCACAAAGAGAGGCCACCCCCTCAGTAGACCCTGAGCCAGATGCAGCTGTGTGAAGGATCCCAGGTGAATCATTGCCCAGTCTACCTACAGACTCTTGAGAAAGTGTTTTAAGCCACTACATTTTGGGGTGGGTTTGTTCTTCAGCAACAGATAACAGCAGCACTGCTAATATATTTTTGTGCTGCTCAGGTTTCTTTGTGTGCTAACTTCACTTTTAAATAACATGTATGATTCCTGATGCCTTTTATTTTCCCTCCAAAATATGTTTTAGTTATTATCTACTAAACAATGAAACAATTTAGATTAATTAATCATAGTAATCAATTTTTGTCTTCTGTAGGCATTTAAAGAAAATGAAACTGTTTTAAACTAAGTAATGTCAGTTTGTATTTTTCATGTTGGTGCTTGGTTAGCAGAAATTGATGACTGCTGATGTGTTCTGTGTTTAAGAGCTATAGTTCATGAAAGCTCTTCCAGAATTTAGCATAAACAATTAATGAGTTAGTTTGGCTTATAATATTTAAATAATGGGAGCTAAAAAGCAACCAGTTTTAATTGTGTCTTCAATGAAGCCATAGGATGTAAAAATACTATGTGACTCATTTCCTTCAGAATAAAGAAAAAAGATAGTCTGATATAGCTTGTAATAAAACTAAAATAAACAATTTTTGTTTCTTAACAGTTTTAAAAGTCAGCCATAAATTTTACCCAAGGGTAATAAGTATATCTGAATTATGAGGTCCTTAACTAAGTTTGTCTCATTGGTGAAAAAAAGCCAGCTATGGAAAGGCCAACCATTCCCCATTAATGGATTTCTTGAATTAATGTTAATGTGTCAGAATAATAGAAAATAAAGGGAAAGTGGCATCAATTCTTTATTATAATTTTGTGTATGAACTGAATTACTACCACTAATCTGCTTTTGTCTTGCATTTGGAAATATAACACTTGAGGATTTGGTGGGTTTTTTTAAATGATTTATTGTTTGAGAGCAAGTGAGAGAGAGCGAGAGCAGAGGAAGAGACAAAGAGAAGGGGGGATGGCCCAGAACAGTCTCCATAGTTGTGCAGCACTTTTTGTAAAAGATTTATTTTATTGTTTTTGTCAGAGACAGAGAGAGAGAGAGACAGAGAGAAGGTGGAGGTCCCAGAGCAATCTCCGTAGTTGTACTTCATCAGCTTTGAGCATGGTTTCATTCCACACAGGTGGGCAGGGGCCGCCCAGAGCAAGAACTGGGCTGGGGGTCCTTCCACATGGGAGGCACACCCCCTCAAGCCAGGGGCCAAACCCGGGGGAGGGGAGGGAGAGAACTGAACTGGGGGCCTCCTGCATGGGAAGCACACCCCAGTTCAGTATATGGGTCCATGGGGGCTGGGGCTGGGATTTGATCCTTCGTTCCCGGGGCCGCAAAGTCAGTGCTTAACGCACTGAGCCATCCCAGCTTCCCCACTTGTACATCGTTAGTTGTGACATAGTTTCATTCCACACAGATGGATGTGGGACCACATAGCACAGGAACTGAACTGGGGGCCTCGTGCAAGGGAGGTGGGAACCTTCACCACCTAGCCATCCTGGTGGTTACCACTTGTGCCACAGTTCAGCATATGAGTTTGCATGGACTGGGGCTGGGGCCGGGAATCGAACCCCAGACCTCGCTGTTGTGAGGCAAGTGCTCAACCTTTGAGCTATCCTGGCATTCTGAAAATTTTGTGATTATGTTCTTTTAATAATATTAATAGTGACGTTATTTGCTGTGTGGAAGGAGTACAGACTTGAAAGTGTTGTCAGCTGGGTGTTCTGAAGATGCCATAGACAAGCTGTGAGATCTTAGGCAAGTTACTTCTCTGGGCCTAATTTCCTCATTAGTAAAATGAGGGCACTCAGGTGATTTCCATCTCCAAAAAATCTGTTAATTCTGTGGCTTCAGAGAGGGAGAGTGCATTGCTCTGAAATATCCATAGAGGAGAGTATGATTTTAAAAGTTACTGTGGCATTTGCTCTCCAAATACTTTGTCTGGTAAGAAGACATTTGGTTCTTTGTGTATCACTTATGTTAAAAATATGAATAATATGAAAGTATTCATAAAATATAATTTATAATTATTTCCAAATTGATGCTGAATTGACTATGTAGCATTCATATGTTGAAGTCTGAGACTAAACATTAAGCTTGTAATATATTTAATGCAACTTTTTAAAGATTTGTCCTCTTTTATAAAATGTAAGAAATAGAAATTTTAAACACCCGTGTTTTCTAATTTGGGCATATTAAAAATACAATTTTAACTTTTTTCTCCCTAAGCTTTTATTATTATTTTGAATTGGGTACTTAATTTTGATTTTCTTGGAAGAAATAGTTAACTTAGTTTGTAGAAGTTTTTGTTTGTTTTTATCTTTGTTACTTTTTTTTTATTGTTAAATTTATTGGGGTGACATTGATTGGTAACAATTAGTTTCCAGATGTACAAATTCACATCACATCACCTATGCATCGCATTATGTGCTCACCACCCAGAATCAGCTCCCCTTCCATCACCATATATCCGGTGTTCACTCCCACCTCCCCCCCAGTTTGTAGAAGTTTTATTTAAGAGACTTTCAATATACTTCTCTTCATATATCATGTATCATTTTGATGTTTGCTGATATACAATGAAAGTATATTGCTTGAGAATTAAAAGCAAAACTGCTGAGCTATTTTTATCTTTAAATGTATTCTTTATTTCATTACAGAACATTAGCCCTGATTAAACCAGATGCTGTATCAAAACTTGGAGAAATAATTGAAATAATAAACAAAGCTGGATTTACTATAACCAAACTCAAAATGATGATGCTTTCAAGGTAATTGTTGATAATTTTCAGTTATGCAATGTCTGGTTTCCTTTTTTTTAAATCATCTTTTATCTTTCATGTCATTGTTTAAAATTAAAAAGTCTCCCACTGAATGTGAAAGAATAGAATCGTAATTTTATTAGAATGAGAAACTGTAAGGTTGGTAATCGGATGCATAAATAATGATTGACCTCTGAGCAAGTAGGAGTGGTCAGTCAGATCATATATTAAGGTGACTAGACATCCCGCTTTCGGCGGGACAGTCCCGATTTTTAACAATGTGTCCCGCGGCATTTTAAAAAAGTCCTGATTTCTGGAAAGAATGCACAACAAGCTAGGGAACGGTGGGAGATAGACCAAATTTTTAATCAAGAACCCCCTCCCCCCCGGTCAATGGTGTCCCGCTTTACCAATGTTAAAATCGGGTCACCTTATCATATATGCCTCATTATCTGTTTATGAGCTCCAACAACCCCATCTGCTTTTATAACACCATTGTGTGATCATTTTAATCTCTTCTTAATATTTTATTATAATGCTATATAAAAATGATAAATGTTTATTTGTATAATATTTGACAGGGAGTGCTATTGTTGAGATTTCCAAAAGTGATGTACTTGGAAATGCTTATATTTAGCCCCTCCTGTTATATATCATTGGTAAATACACATTTTTACTCTGAAAAGCAATCCATTGTGTCTGCAAATATTTTCTATGCCAAAAGTAGGTCCATTAATGTAGCACTTAGGTGGATGAAGCTGGCTCCAGTGGTGTTTCTATGTTACTCTACTAATTTTTTGTTTGTTTTTAGTCAAGTGTCTTCTCATTGCTGTTCTTGGATATCTGTTCCATGAGACAGTTGCTTTTTTGTGTTTGTGAGTATAGTAGATACTCAGTGCAGCTTTGATAAACCTGAGCCCTAGAAATCTTAACACTCTCATTTTAACCCCAACAATAGCATACATCTAATTTGAATTTTTCCTCTACCTAAGGTCTCTTAGTTTACATATTTTCTAGAAAGACAGGTGGCTTATATTTCAGAGCACTGAGTCTAGAGCTAGTTTGCTTGTAACTGTGCCTCCTACTAGGTGTCACTGAACAATTTATCTCTGTGCTTCAGTTTTCTCACCTGCAAAATAGAGGTAATAATAGCACCATATCAGAAAGTTCTTATGAGGCTTACATGAGTGTGATATGTGTAAGTTACTTTGAAAAACCCTAGCACGTGGTAAGTGTATATGAGTGTTAGCTATTATTATTGGTAGTGGTAGTACTAGTGATATTATTATTTAGTGGAAACCAAGGTCATGACCCTTTATAAATAATTAACTTTGTCTTATTTCTTTTTATATTGAGAATGCTTGCTCTTGTAAGAGGCAGTGGGACTGAATTCTGGAGAGATGACTTTGAATAGTTTTAGTGAGGTGAAACATCTTTTTATGACTCTGTACTTCCAGTGTTTGATAATTTGGTGTCAGACTACCTATGATAAAGATGCCCAAGAAACGTTTGTCTTTAATTGTTCATACTACCTCATACATCTCAATTACTATTACAGAGGGAAGCCGGATGGCTCAGTGGGTTAAGCGCTCACTTTGCAGCCCTGGGGACCGAGGATCAAATCCCGGCCCAAGCCCGTGCGGACCCATATGCTGAACTGGGGAGTGCCCCCAGTTTGGTTCTCACTGGGACAAGACCCCAGCCCAGTTCCTGCCCTGTGCAGCCCCACGCCCACCTGTGGAATGAAACTATGTGGAAAAACCAATGATGTGCAACTATGGAGACTGTTCTGGGCCCTCCCCCTTCTCTCTGTCTCTGTATCTCTCTCTCTCTTTCTCTCTCTCTCTCTCTCTCTCTCTGTCAAAAACAATAAAAAATCTTTCATTTACTATTACAGTCGAGTCTTGAATTTTACTCAACATAAAAGCTAATATGTTAATCTGTTGCTCTTCCATGGATGCTAGCAGAAGACATGAGAATTCTGGGTCAGAGACAGAGGACTTTGTTAGGGTACAGCATGAGCATCATGTTTGTGTGGGTTCCGCTTGCCTCCCTGTCCCATGGGAATAAAGTGATGTGGGCTGGGATAGATGGTGTGCACACTAGTGATTGCATCACAGCTGAGGAGCATTGCATTGGGTTACCCACTGTTTCATTATTAAGCAGTAAACAAGCCTATTCTTTGTACTGAAGAGAGACATGACCTCATCCCTCAAAGTTGCTCACTGTAAACATAACTCTAAGAAATGGCTTGGATAAAGAGTCAAGGCCCTCCGTTCTTGGCATACCCAGTAAGTCATGTTAGGAGTGCCAGAAACCCATGAGAGTGGGAGGGGGAGTATGTCCCAATAGCTAAATCTTTTCTAAATTTATTTGCTCAAATGTCAGTTTCTCCCTCATCACAGTATCTTAAAGGTAGCAGTTGAGTTTCATCTGACTTTGTATTTCTAGTTCTTGGATCAACACTTTAGTCACTGTAAGCACTAAGTAAATATTTCACAAAAGAGTGAATGGATACATCTTTGTGAGAGAATGGTACATTTCTTTATAAAAGCACAGCAAGATATAAAACAGCCACGAAAAACTTCGCTAGGTGATGATACACTTGTTAATATCTTTACATCTAATTACAGAATTAGATAAGAATGATGGGAATATTTGTAAACTCTCATCTTAGTTTCAGTTTTAATTTTTGCTGGACATAACTATGGGGCCAGATACGTGTTAGAAGAAAACTATGAAATAGTTTTGTCATTTATTAAGATTTTTCTTTTCATTTATATAAAAGATCATGATTTTCTTCTTCTTTTTTCTTTTTTGTAGTTTAGTTGTATTGAAAGGTAGAATTGATCATTTTAGTAGTCTTGCTTCTAACTTCTAAATCCTCCCACATGTATTTCTCAGGCATTCAGTTTTACCTCATTTTAGACTGCAATACAATATATCCCTTTCATTTTTGTGAATTCTTCCCCTTACCCTCTAGAATTATTTTTTCTGCAGTTGGTAATGGAAAGGGAATAAGCAAAAATTTGTGAAGAGTGGGTATTTGAGCAGAATATTTGGTGAAAAGTCATTGATCAGTTTACATAAAGGTCAAATAGAGTTATTTTTATTAATGTACACTAAAATAATAATTTTACATACTTCTTAACTGTTATCATTCTGATTACTTTTTTTAGGAAAGAAGCAGCAGATTTTCATATAGACCATCATTCAAAGCCCTTTTTAAAGTAGGTGCCGAATTTGGGGCTAGTGGTGTATAATGGAGAATATCCTATAAAACTTATAATTTATAAACTTATAAGGGTTATAATTTTACAATTAAAAATTGTGTTGCATGAGAATAATCTGTTGAAAGGACCACAGCAACATCTTGCAACTGCAGAGAGCTTTCTTTCCTGAGAATTGTGCTTTTCTGTCCTTTTTTCACTGGAACAGCTTGATGCTCATTTATGGATAGATCAACTTAATGCTCATTGTTATTCTTTGAATTCTAATAGTGTTACACAGGAATAAATTTTTATAACAAGTATGTTGACATCACTCCCATTACTTTCTCTATTATGAAATTTTATTTGACTGATGATAAACCACATGTAAATAAAGAGGAAGATTCTTTTGCATCTTTCAGAGCAACAGGAAGCATAGATCAACACTGAATTTTAAGTTCATGAAATAGACTATTCAATGAAACAGTGATTTTTCTGCTAAAAGTAATTGATTTGACAATAGTAGTGATTTGTAGTTACTTGAGCCACCTCAGGGCACTTAACTTATGAACATTTTATCTTGCACATGTACAATTCACAATGCCCAATAGTTCTGAGATCATAATATTTATGTGTATGTTGAAATACTCAAATTATAATATACCCTTATTGTTAAGAGGGATACCTAGGTTGACAGAAAAAATGAAGCAAATCAATGTTTTACCTGTTTCATAGTGAGCTGATCCAGTTTATTACAAGTGGTCCTATTGTTGCCATGGAGATTTTAAGAGATGATGCCATATGTGAATGGAAGAGGCTGCTTGGACCTGCAAACTCTGGCGTGGCGTGTGCAGATGCCCCTGGAAGCATTCGAGCGCTCTTTGGAGCAGATGGCATAAGAAATGCAGCTCATGGCCCTGATTCTTTAGCTTGTGCTGCCAGAGTAAGGTGTTTTCCACATATTTTAATTCTGTTTTGGTTTTATGAATTGTTTGATGTCAAAGTAAAGCATTTCTGTCACTGCTGACTTAGGATGGATTTATATGGCTGATGTAATAGTAAAGAAAGCCTTTGTCCTTTTGCCTAGGAATAAACATTGTTTCTAAGATATATCTCCTTTGTGACCTGGTAACCTGGCCATGGTCAAGAAAAGTTCTCTCCAACTAAAATACCTGTTCCAACAACTGAAATTACTGAGGCTTATCAGTGTTTGAATTTATGTATGAATACCAGTTTATGGACAGTGAATATTCAAAAAGGTATCATTTGACATATTATTTCTTTGACTCAGACATAACACTCTATTTTCAAGCTTAACATCCTTTTCCCATATGTAGCTAGGTATTCATGAAAAAGTTTCCCTACAATTATTTTTTGTTTTAAATCCATATAAAAAACATATTACACTGGGTTTATACTGATGTTGAATTAATGAAGTACAAGTTTATTCTTAGTGTCACATGAAGTTTCTCAGCTAATTTAAGATGGTTTTTAGTCTGGTCATACTTACAATGAAATAATATTGGACAGTTTTTTTTTTTTTAGAGATTTATTTTTATTGTTTTTAACAAAGAGAGACAGAGAGGAGGGAGAGGGCCCAGAGCAGTCTCCATAGTTGCACATCATTAGTTTTCTACATAGTTTCATTCCACATTTGGGCATGGGGCTATGCAGGGCAGGAACAAGGCCAGGGTCCTCCTGCATGGGAAGCATGCCCTCGCAAACCGGGGCTTTCCACATAGGAGGATCCCCTCTGTGAGAATCGAACTAGGGGCACCCCCCTGTTGAGCATATAGGTTAGCATTGGCTGGGGTCAGGATTCGATCATTGGACCCTGGGGCTGCTCAACCCACTGAGCTATCCTGGCATCCCCTAGACAGTTTCATATTAATTGATTTTTCTTTTTCTCTATCAATAAATATTTTCAGCTCTCCTTTCAAATTAGACCTTGAATCTGTGGTCTAAATTACTGTTACATTTTGTTGAGAGTACTGTAAAAGCATCCTAATTCTTCTTTCTTCTTCTCTTACACTCAATTTATGAAAATTTTATGCCCAAGCAAAATTAACATTGCCAAGAGTGATCCTTTTAAAACAAATTGGATCAACAATTCAACTACTGAAAATCGTCTGATGAATTTTTGTCCCTTGTAAAGTAGCCTCCAAAGCTCTACCTAACGGGCCCCTTTCTCTCTAACTTTAGCTCCCACCCATCTCTCTCTTACTCACTGTGTCCCAGATGTACTTACCATCTTGCTGTTTCTAGAATAGCACATTACTGCCTTTAATTCAAAGAGGGAAGTGTGGTTAGAGGGAGTGGGGGAATGAGGGGCTGATGAGGTCACAGAGTGATCATATGTTCTGTAGACTAAAGTAATACCAGATTATTGGTCTTTTCCCTGAGGGAAATGGAGAGCCACTGAAGGGTTTTGAACAGAGGACTGACATGCTTGGCTTGCCATCCAAGATCACGCTGCATTGAAAATAGACTGTAGCGGGCAAGAGTAGCCGTAGGGAGCCCAGTGAAGAGGCTGTTACAGTAATCCAGAGAGAAAATGGCTTGCAGGGTGGTAATGAGCACAATGTGTAGATATATTTTAAAATACATTTTAATGGTTTAATGTCAAATAATTAAGATTTCTTTCCAGATTGAATATAGAGTATGAGAAAAAGAGAGATCAAGGATTACTCCAAAGTTCTTGGCCTGAAAGGTAGAATTTACCTAAACTGAAATGAGGAAGGCTATGGCTAGAGTCAGTATGGATAGAAAATCAGGTTATGTTTTTGGATATTACAAACTTAATATGTATGTTAGTTATCCACTTAGAGATGCTGAGCAAAAAATTGAGTATGTGAGTTGGAATTTGGGAGAGTGGTCCAGACTAAAGGCATAAATATGGAGCTCACTGCACATAGATGGTTTTTAAAGCTATGGGACTGGGGAGAGTATAGCTAGAGAAGGAACAAGAGCAAGGATGGAACCTGTGTGTAAAAATGTTAAAGAGGAGAAAGCAGCAAAGGAGGTGGAGAAGGAGCCATTAGTAATGTGGAAGGAAAAAACTTGGAGATAATTGTGTCCTGGAGGCCAAGTGAAGAAAATGTTCTAGACAGAGAGGATGATCGGTAGTGTCAAATGAGGCAGATATTCCAGATAAGAAGGGGACTGCAAACTGACTGTTTTGCAATGCAGAGATCACAGGTGAACATGGTAAGGTCAATGTCATTGGAGTGTTGAAGTGGCTTTAAAAGAAACTGGAGGGGAAGCCAGGATGGCTCAGTGGGTTAAGTGCTCACTTTGCAGCGCCGGGGACCGAGGATCGGGCCCTGGCCCATGCGGAACCATATGCTGAACTGAGTCCCCCAGTTCAGTTCTCTCTCTGTCTCTGTATCTCTCTCTCTCTCTCTCTCTCTCTGTCAAAAATAAATACATAAATAAAAATATATTAAAAAAAAAG
>PVKE010023778.1:0-24354 GCA_004027555.1 Craseonycteris thonglongyai | reverse complement strand
AGAAACAGAGACAGAGAGAAGGGGGAGGGCCCAGAGCAGTCTCCATAGTTGACAGCATTAATTGTGACATAGTTTCATTCTACAGGTGGGCAGGGGACCTTGCAGGGTGGGAGCCAGGCAGGGGGCCTCCCGCATGAGAGGTGCACCCTTGTGAGCCGGGGACTTCCCACATGAGAGGCACACCCCAGGCAGGAGCCAAACTGGGGGCCTCCCACATGGGAAGCCCGCCCCAGCAGGAACCGAACTGGGATCAGAAGCACACCCCAGTTCAGCATATGGGTCCACCGGAGCTGGGGCTACAATGCAAACGCTCAACCTGCTGAGCCATCCCAGCTTCCCCTGACTCCTGTTTTATGGATGAGAAAGTGTGGGTCAGAGAGGTTAAGTGATGAGCCCAAGATTACACAGCAGAAAGACATTGGGCAGGGTTAGATCCCCTTCTTTAGCCATTAGATTATAGAGCTGAAGTTAAAGACCAAGAACGTGGGGTACTGGTATGCAGGGGTTTGGGATCAAAGGGATTTGCGATGCAGGTTCACATGATGGTTTGTGGTTTGGGTTCTGGCTGGGGAGGGAGGAGGAGATGTTGGGGACCGGAGAGAAGATGATCACAGGTGGGTTTTTGCATCTGTTTCCCCAGTACAGCTGGTGCATAATAGGTTCTCAGAAAATACTGACCAACCTTGTGCTAGACATGGGGAGGGCGGTATAAAAATGAATCAAATGTGATGCCTGCCCTCAAGGAGGTGTTCTTGATATTAGGAAATCAATTTGGAAACAAATTCATTCAGCCAGCCAACAAGCATTTATTGAGCACCTACCGTGTACCTGGTACTGTTTAGATCCTGGAGATGCATCACTGAACAAAACACACAAAAACCCCCCTGTCCTCGTAGAAACTACATTTCAGTGGGGGAGACATAAATAAATACACATGGCATGTGAGATGGTGATAAGGGTATGGAAAATAATTAGAACATGGTGGGGGGTGGTTGAGGGCTGTAATTTTAAACAAGGTGCTCAAAGAAGATTTCACTACAGGTGACATATGACAATATCTGAAGGAAGTAAGAGAGTGCATCATGTATAGATCTAGAGGAAGTACATTTCAGAACATGTGCAAAGGTCCTGGGGCAAGACCATGCTTGGTGTGCTGGAGGACTAGTGAGGAGGCCTGTGTGGCTGGAGCAGAGTAAGCGAGGGGACGAGGCAGGAAGTGAGGGCAGGGAGGAGACAGGGGCAGGTCGTGCAGGGCCCTGTGGGCTGCGGGGAGGACTTGGGCTTTTACCCAGAGAGAGGTGGGAGCCTTGGAGGACTGTGGACAGAGGGGCAACATAACCTGACTTGGTGCTCACAGGCGCCTTCTGGTGGCTGCTGTGGGAAGGACAAACTGGGGGTACAGGATAGAAGCTGGGGGACCAGGGCAGAGGCACGTCCAGGTGGAAGATGATGAGGCTGGCCCAGGATGGAGACCAGGAGCAGTGGCCAAGTTCTTACCAAGCACCCACTGTATGTTGGACCCAATGCTAGGTGGATACTGGGGACATGTGGGTTACTGGGACACACCCTGTCTCCACCCTCTAGGGGCTCTTAGTCCTGTGGGGGCGAACAACACACAACTGGGCAGTTATAGCCTAGTGAGTAGAGCGGTGACAGGGCACATGTAGGCACAGGAAGAGCCCTTGTGGTGCCTCACCCAACATCAGTTGAGGGTGAGGAGGCTTCCAAGACAAGGAAGCAACTCAGTTGGGACCTAAGGGTTGAGGAGAAATGAGCCAGACAAAGACGAGGGTGAGGGTGTGTGACCAAGGGAATGTTCCAAGGTGGTCAGTGAGGGGCTGAATATAGGGTGTGGCTGGGGTCAGGGCACAGTCAAGGACACAGCCAGTGTCCATCACGGTCAGTTCCCAGACCTACCAAGCTCCCTGGGAAGGAACAAAAATCCCAGACTTATGCATAAAAATAAGAACTATAAATAGTAGGAAGGAAATTTATTTTTATTTTTATTTTTAAAGTGTTTTTAGGCCATGCAATTAGTGTAACAAGCTTCAGCAACTAAGAATCCCCAGTGCTCTGGAATTTTTTGAAACTCAGAAGCTTTTGACCCCTGTTGCTCTGTGACATCAGACATATGACTCTATTGGCTGTTGTCTCAGTTTTCCCATCTGTAAAATGGTGATAGTAGACACAATAGTGCCATTATCTTGGGCTAGTCAGAGGATTCAAAGGGTTGATACGGGAGACGTGCCCCAATGAGATGCCTGGTGCTCAGTGGATGTCAACTATTATTATCATTGTTATAATTCTGAGTCAGGAAATCCCTAAAGCTCAGATCTCAGAGTAGAGAGCAGAGGGTCTGGGCATGAGGAGGGACCCTAAGGATTCTTTAGCAGATGAGTTTCCTCTCTGTGGAGCCGCTGCTTGCTTACCTGCAGGGACAGAGAGCTCTCTTTTACCAAGAGAGCTGTGATGGGGCAGATCTAGTTATTAGGGAACTGTCATACATAAAAAAGACCTCTTGATCCCCAAGGATCCCTCCATTGGTCCCTGATCTACCCTTGGGCCTCAAGAGATTTGTGAGCACTGAACCCCCAAGATCAGCTTTGGCCCAGGCTTTGAAAATGGGATGAGTGTGAAGGAAAGCATAGATTGTCAAGTGCTGAGCATTCTGTCTGTGAGTTTTTGCAGGCAGGTGGGACTGCCCTCCCTATCTGCCTCACCCCTCAGTTCACCCCTTAGTACTCAGCCAGCAGGGGGAGGGGCTGCTGGACACCCTGCCCAGCCCCCTTGTCATTGATGGGGCTGGTATGTGGGGTAGGAGTGGCTAGGGCTGGAAGCAGGAGGAGGGGCTCACCTGGTATAGACATTGAGTGGGTTGAGGTTTCCCTCAGAGGGTCCAGTTCTGGAGGCCGGAAGTCTGAGATCAAGGTGTCAGTTGAGTAGGTTCCTTCTGAGGGAGAATCTGAAACAGGCCTCTCTCCCAGCTACTGGTGCTGCTGGCAATCCTTACTGTTCCCAGGCTTACATCTACAATGACTCTATTTCCTAATAAGAAACATTTCTGAGGTCCTGAGGGTTAGGACAGCAACATATGAACTGGAGGGAGGGAAAAAACAATTCAACTCTATCAGGAACTGAAAACCCAGGCTCTGTTTATCCAGAATAGGGTAAACATCACACAGTTTCACCAACTAGAAAAGAAAAATTAAGAGGCCCAGAAGAGTTTGGACAAAGAGAACAGGGGAACGTTTCAGCACCAGGGACAGCGGCTCTCAGTTTGGTTGTTTCTTCCTCTGCAGCAAAACTTTCAGACTCAGGGGCTCATAGCCTCTGAAGGTTGCTCTGGGGTCCCTCCCGACCCACCCAGGGCCAGCATACTCCATGCTCGTGGGCAGGACTCCACAGGCAAGAAAGGACCTGGGGAGGAAGGGTTCTGCCCCAATTTTACTTCTCTCTGCAGCCCAATGTCTTTCCAGCCATGTCTAATTTCTCAGGTCTTAGAGCTAGTTGTCTTAGCACCTCTCATTTCCCTGAAGACCACAGGGGATTAGACTCAGAAAGTGGAAATACACGGAGAAAAATAATAGAAAGACAGGTCATGGATTGGGGGATGTTTGCATCATACATAACCAAAACCAGATAAGCACACATAATATATAAAAACCTTCTACAAAGCAACAAGGTGCCCAGCTTCATTAATAACTTTAGAAGTGTATGTTAAAATCTCAAGGAAATACAATGACACACCCACCATAATGACTAACATTTAAATATTTATTTATTTATTTATTTAAATTGTTTTTTTGACAGAGAGAGAGAGAGATGCAGAGACAGAGAGAGAACTGAACTGGGGGAACTCCCCAGTTCAGCATATGGTTCCGCACGAGCTGGGGCCGGGATTCGATGCTTGGTCCCTGGCGCTGCAAAGTGAGCACTTTGGAAAATTGAAAGAATCAATTAGCTAAACACATGCTGACCTTATAACTAGTGATCCCATTCCTGGATATGATATTGTATGTCAAAATACATATGTAAGAATGTTCTATAGCAGCTTTATTTATGATAGCCCCAAAGAGTGAATAGCCTAAATACCCATCCACAGGAGAACAGGTAACTATTTGTAGTATACTCATAGGATAAGATATTACACAGAAACGAAAAGGAATTAATTCCTGATGCACACAACCACCTGTTGTTGAGTGAGAGAAGCCAGGCATGAAAGTGGACATATGCTATGATTCCATTTATAGAAGTTTAATATTGGGAAGCACTCAACTACAGTGATTAGTGATGCACATGAGTGGGAAACCATAATGAAAGCAATGGCCTGGTTATCCTAAGAGCCAAGGTAGCAGTCACCTTGTGGGGATAGATTGTCGTAGGTAGGAGGACCACTGAGGCTCTGGTGGCTGCCATGTTCTATTTCTGGAGCTGTGAAAAGGTCACATGACTTTATAATTATTTGTTACATTGTACATTTACATGTTCTGCACTTTTGGGGGACATATTTGTAATATATCCCAATTATAATTTTCTATTATGATAAAACATACATAAAATTATAATATTTAAGTGCACAGCTCAGTGGCATTAAGTGCATTCACACTGTTGTACAGACATCACCACCATCCATCTTCAAAACTTTGTCATCCTCCCGAATTAAACACTAGGTTTCCCGCGCCCCCTGCCCCGGCTGCTTGCTCCCTCCCACCCTCAGCTCTCTGTCTCTATGGGTCTGACTCCTCTAGGGACCTCATAAAGTGGAATCACAGTGTTTGTTCTTTTGTGTCTGGTTCATTTTGCTGAGCATAATGTTCTCAAGGTTTATCCATGTTGTAGCCTGTCAGAATTTCTCTTCTTTCTAAGGCTAAATAACATTTCCTTGTATGTATATACCACATTGTGTTTATCCATTCATCTGTTGATAGATACTTGGGTTGTTTCCACCTTTTGGCAGTTGTGAATGATGCTGCTGTGAACATGGGATTGCAAATATCTGAGTCCCTGCTTCCAGTTATTTTGGGTATCTACCCAGATGTGGAATTGCTGGACCATATGATGATTCTACATGTAACTTTTTTGAGAAACCACCAAATTGTTCTTCAGAGCAGTTGCACCATTTTACATTTTACAAATGGTTTTTGAAATGCTAGGAACCATCCTCAGCCCTGCCTGGCCGCCCCTCCCCAGGGTTCCAGAGGACCTCTCAGGCCTGGGATGGGGACTCCCCCCCACCATCCAGCCCAGATGGTGGGAATAGCTTCTGTTAGGACTACAACCCAACACATCCCAGCTTTAATTAGCTCACGGCTGGGGTGAAAGTGAGCATCACTGAGCTGTTCCCAAGAACTCTGCACAGGGGTCCAGGGTGGGCAGAGGCAGAGAGATCGGGACCATGAATGGGGGACTGGGGATGGGGGACACAGGGTCCAATGGTATCAGAACAGCCAATGATGGTCTCATTTCACAGGCAGTGAAAATGAGGTCCACAGAGGTTAGAGAGGCAAAGCCTAGGGCTGGGCCCAGACCCCTGTGTCCATTCCAGGGGACCTGACACCTGCCTGCAACTCCCACCCAGCCTCCAGCAAACATCTTTCTAAGTACCTTTGATCTCATTGGTCTTTCTCTGGGCATTTCTGTCTTTGCTTCTCTACCTCTGTCTCAACATCTCTTGTCTTTGTGGCTCCCACACCTTGGGCCCCCCCACCCTCCCCCAGCCCCAGGGCATTCTCCAGTCACAACCTCCCCATGAACCCCTAGGGTAGGCCCGGGGCCTCTGCTGATTGGCCCTGCCCTTTGCCACGAGGCCCCAGCCCATCTGGCTCCGCCCCTTGGTTGGTTCATCCAATGGCACTTTCAGACCATCCTCTCTGTTAGAGGACTCTGAGGCAGAGATGGACCACTACCCATACAAGGCGACCAAGCAGGGCAGTGGCAGAGCCCACTGCTCCTCATCCCAGTGCTGGGGCCCCCTCTGGCTTCTTGGAGGGGCTGGTGTCCTCTTCGCTGTCCTGCCCTGGGCAGCTCTGCTGTGTCCACTCCCCGGAGCCCATCACCCCCAGCCCAGTGTTCTCAGTGCCCGTCCATCTAGCATCAGTCATGGACTTGATTAGCAGCTAGGTCTCTGCTCTGTCCTTCACCCTTCACCCTTTGAGGAGTGAGGAGAGGGAGCTGATCCGCTGCAACTGCCCCACTTCCAAAGGTGGCTTCAGGGTCCTCTCTATTGTTATTTTAATTGTACTACAGTACACATAACATGAAATCTACCCTCTTAACCATTTTCTTCCTTTTCCCCCCATTTTTTAAATTATGAAATTCACATAACGTGAAGTTTGCCATTTTAACCATTTTTAAGTACACAGCTCATTGGCATAAGTACACTCACATTGTTGTACAACCATCACCACCTCCATCTCCAGAACTTCCTCATCTACCCAAACTGACACTTTGTCCCCATTCAACACTAACTCCCCTCCCCTCCTCCAGCCCCTGGCTCCTGCCATCGACTTCTTGTCTCTGTGGATTTGACTCCTCTAGGGACCTTATGTGAGTGCTATCACACAGTATTTGTCCTTCTGTGTCTGGCTTATTTCACTGAGCAAAATGTCTTCAAGGTCCATCATGTTGTGGCAGGTGTACATCATTCATTGTGACATGGTTCCATTTCACACAGGTGGATGTGGGGCCGCTTGGGGCAAGAACCATAGTGGAAGCCTCCCGCATGGGAGGCGAAAATCTTCAACGCCACCTTAGCGGTCACCAGTTGTGCCACAGGTCAGCATATGGGTTTGCATCTGCCGGGGCCGGAATTCGATCCCTGGACCTTGCAGTTGCAAGGCAAGTGCTCAACCTGTTGAGCTATCCCGGCATCCCAGAATTTCTTTCCTTTTTAAGACCAAGTAATATTCCACTGTCTGGATGGACCACACTGTGTTTATGCATTCATCCATTTAACATTGGGTTGCTCCCACCTCTTGGCTATTATGAATCACGGTGCTATTAATAAGGGTGTACAGCATCCTTGTCTCTCTTTTTTTTTTTAAAGATTTATTTTTATTGTTTTGACATAGAGAGAGAGAGAGAGAGAGAGATACAGAGACAGAGAGAAGGGGGAGGGCCCCGAACAGTCTCCATAGTTGCACATCATTGCTTTTTCCACATAGTTTCATTCCACAGGTGGGTGCGGGGCTGCACAGGGCAGGAAATGGGCCGGGGTCTCACCTCGGTGAGAACTAAACTGGGGGGTGAGAACTGAACTGGAGGAGCTCCCCAGTTCAGCATATGGGTCCACACAAGCTGGGGCCAGGATTCGATCCTCAGTCCCCAGGGCTGCAAAGTGAGCGCTTAACCCACTGAGCCATCCCGGCTTCCCAGCATCCTTGTCTCTTAACATCCTCAATTCTCTCCTCTCCAGGCTGTGCCTTCCTCACCTACTGTGCCAGGGACTCTGCCATCAAAGCTCAGACTGCCCTGCACGAACAAAAAACCTTACCTGGGGTGAGTACTGGGTGCTCGGCGGGGGTGGAGGAGGGCGGCTGCTGTCAGTCTGGGGAAGGTTGAAGCTGTTTATGGTATCAGCTGAAAAGCCCATGGCATCTGGACTCAGAGGAGGCATAAGATGTAGAGGGACAGAAATGATCACCACAGTGACATTTATTGAGTGCCTACTATATGACAGGCCCTGCGCATCACACCACAGTGGTTGTGTGTAGTTGTGCAGGTGGCATTTGGCCCAGGGTGTGAGTGTCATTGGCCTGAGACCTGAAGATGAGGAATCAGTCACAGGTAGAGGAAACAGCATATGCAACGGCCCTGAGGCAGAACTGCTTCTGGTATGTTGAAGGAATATCAAAGCAAATAGAACTATAGCCCCTTGATTCAGGTGCTGCTTAGGCATTATTTTCATCCCCAGGGGAGGCCAGCCCAGGCTCTGTCCCTGCTCAACCTCTCTTGTCAGTCTTGTCATCCTTGGGTGGGCAAAAGGTGTCTGCCCCCAGTGTAAGATGGGGAAAGGGGTCTCCCTGAGCCAGGAAGGCCCGGTCTCCAAGCAGCGCATCTTGATGAAGAACTGAAGGAATCACAGTGTGATCGTGGCTCCGGGGATGGGGCTTGCCCTTCCCTCTGGGGTTCTGGGCAATCCTGGAGCATCCAGAGCAGTCTGGGGCTGCTCAGGTGGTACCCACAGCCATCAGTGCTGGGAACATGGGCATAGCACAGCCAACAGGGGAAATCTGGTGTGTTGGGGGAACATGCCAAGGGGTTCTAGATAGACCAGATGGTCAGGTAAGGCCTCTCTGAGGAGGCAACCTAATGGAGGTGAGGAAGGAGCTGTGCATTATCCGCATGACACGCGTTCCTGGCAGAGGGCACAGCCAGCGCCATGGCCCAGAGGCTGGACCGAGCTCCTGCATCTGAGGAACAGCAAGGAGCTCGGCAGGGTGGAACCGTAGGCAGGGCCACCGGAAGTGTTTGGATTTGATTCCAGGGGTGGCTGGGGCCTTGGGAGTGCAGAAGAGGGACCTTGTTTGATTTCCATTTTCTTTTTAAGATTTTATTTTATTGTTTGAGGGAAAGTGAGGGAGAGGGAGAGAGACAAGGGGGGAGAGTTCAGAGCAGTCTACACAGTTGTTCATCATTAGTTATGACATGGTTTCATTACATACAGGTGGGTGTGGGGTGGGAACCAAACCAGGGCCTCCCGCATGGGAGGCCGGAACCTTCACCGCTGAGCCATCCTGGTGGTTACCAGTCGCATTGCAGTTCAGCATATGAGGTTTTGCACAGGTTGGGAATCGAACCCCAGACCTCGTGATTACTAGACAAGTGCTCAACTGCTGAGCTATCCTGGCATCCTGATTTCCATTTTCAAAAGTCCCCTGGATCAACTTCTGGAGACCTGGGCTACTGTAATAAAGCATCGCCAACTGGGGGGCTTAAAGCAACAGAAACATATTGTCTCACAGTTCTGCCCGCCAGAAATCTGAAACCAAGGTAACAGCAGGGCCTCACTCCCTTTGGGCAAATCCACTTCACATCTCTCTCCCAGCTTCTGGTGGCCCCCAGAAGTTCCTTGGCATATAGACACATCACTCCAATAATCCCTGCCTCTGTCACGACCTTCTCCTTAGCGTCTTCATCGCTCCAATGTCCCTCTACCTTTCTCCTAAAGACACCTGTCATTAGAATTAGGGCTTACACTAAATCCAGGATCACCTCGTCTCTAGATCTGTCACTTAATCCCATCTGAAAAGACCCCCTTTTCAAATAAGATTCCATCCACAGGTTCTGGAGGTTAGGGCTTGGACATATTTGTAGGAGGGCCACCATTCAACCCACTACGGAGTTGACCACACAATGAATGGCCAGACGTAAGGGCAGCTGGAGGAAGCAGCACCAGAGGGAACCAGGTGACCTGCATGGGTGACTCAGTGGAGGGCAAACACATGGCTTCTTGAAGGAGAAAGCATTTGAGCTGGTTGAGAGATGGAGAGGACTGAGGCAGATGGAGATGGAGATGGGGTGGTGGGGGGTGGGGTGATCAAGACTTGGAGGCAAGAATGTGCCCAGCATGTTGTTGAGAACATACAGGAGCCTCTGCTGTCTAATGGAAGAGTTTACATTCGGTTAGGAGGAATTTTCAACTCCGGGTACTTCTACTCCCAGGGTGATGTCTGAGGACATTTGTTATTGTCCAGACTGGAAGATGCTATTGGCATCGAATGGGTAGAAGCCGGGGGCAGGGGGCACAAGACAGGCCCCCACAACAAAGAATTATTCACCCCACATCATTAGTGCCCAGGTGGGTAACCCTGGTTAGGAGAATAAGGAGCTGGGGAGCAGTGCTACTTAGAAATATAATGTAGGCCACACAGCATTTAGAATTTCTAGGAGCAACATTTTAAAAGGAAAAAGAACAGGGTGAAGTGAATTTTAATACCATAATTCATTTTAATTTAATTATCTCCAAAATCTTATTTCAACAGGCAGTCAATATACAGGGTTTGGCAGAAGCAACTCCCCTTTTGTATGAACTGGTAATCTACACCAAATGTTTTATTACAAAATTATAAGTATGCAATGCTGTAACATAACAGCTTCCCTGCTCTCACTCACTGTTCCCTCCTTGTCAGTCCATGGGCCAGGGAACCTGGAACACAAAGGTTACTAAGGTTGCCAAGACAACACGTCTGTTTGTATAATGCTATACTACTTTGAAAAGGGCATTACTTCTGCCGGACCCTGTAGTTATCATAAAAATTACTAACGAGATAGTTCAAAATCCTTTTTTTCATCCTAAGTGTTCCAAAATCTGGTGTGCATATTGTACACCCAGCCCATCTCAATTTATGAAACTGATGGTTGAGAAAGTAGATTCACATACCAAGTGCTGTAAACATAATTAAAGGTTTTCCAGGAATAGAGTTGGTTATTAGTTTTTAGATTTAGGTTTATATTTATATTAATTATAATTAAATAAAATTTAGGGGAAGCCAGGATGGCTCAGCGGGTTAAGCACTCACTTTGCAGCCCTGGGGATGGAAGATCGAATCCCAGCCCTGGCCTGTGTGGACCCATATGCTGAACTGGGGTGTGCTTCCCATGCAGGAGGCCCCCAGTTCAGTTCTTGCCCCACCCCCCACTTCGGCCCCTGGCTTGAGGGGGCATGCCTCCGATGCAGGAGGCCCCCAGCTCAGTTCTTGTCCTGCGCAGCCCCCACCCACATGTGTGGAACGAAACCATGTTGAAAACTGCTGACGTACTACTATGGAGACTGCTCTGGGCCCTCCCCCTTCTCTCTGTCTCCCTCTGTCTTTGTCAAAAACAATAAAATAAATCTTTATAATTAAATAAAATCTAAAATTTTGTTGCCTGGTCACACAAGCCACCTTTCAAGGGCTTGGTAGTTACATAAGGGCTTGGCTATCATATTGGACAGTATGTTTCTAAAACGTTCTAAGCCCAGGGTCAGCAAACTTTTTATATAAAGGATCAGAGAATACACATTTTTGGCTCTGCCAGCCATATGGTCACTGTAATAGCCACATAAAAGCCTTCGACTACATCTAAATGAATTGGTATGGCTGCGTACCAATAAAATTTTATTTACAAAACAGACAAGGGGCCTGAATAGGGCTGTAGTTTACCAATCCCTATTCTAGACCATTCCTGTCCAATAAAATTTTCCATGATAATGGGCATGTTCTGTTTGTCCTGTCAACCATGGTGGCCTCTAGGTCTGTGTGGCTGTTGAGCCTTTCAACTGTGACAAGTATGACTTGGGAACTAAATTTTTAATGCTATTTAATTTTAATAAATGGAAATTTAAACTTAAATGGCTATATGTGGCTAGTGACTACCATGTTGGACAACTCATGTCTAGAATATTCTGTATCAGGGGTCAGCTATCATGTTATAAAGCATAGATCTAGAATGTTCTAGACTGGGGCCAGCTACTGTGTTGGAGAGTGCAGGCCTAGAATATTCTAGACTAGGACAGCAAAAACCTAGAATATTCTAAACCAGGGGTCAGCTACCACATTAAAAAGCTCAGGGGCTGCCAGGATAGCTCAGCAGGTTAAGTACTTGCCTTGAGGTCTGGGGATCGAATCCTGGCCCTGGCCCATGCAAACCCATATGCTGAACTGCGGCACAACTGGTAACTGCTGGGATGGCGGCAGAAGTTCTCACCTCCCATGCGGGAGGCCCCCAGTCAGTTCCAGCCCTACACGACCCCACACCCACCTGTGTGGAATGAAACTATGTCACAACTAGTGATGTACAACTATGGAGACTGCTCTGGGCTCATCCCCTTCTCTCTCTCAAAACAATAAAATAAATCTTAAAAAAAAATAAAAGCAAGCAAGCAAGCAAGCAAGCATAGGCCTAGAATATTCTGGTCTAGGACAGCACAGACCTAGAATATTTTAGACCAGGGGTCAGCTACCACATTAGAAAGTGCAGGGGATGCCAGGATAGCTCAGCAGGTTGAGCATTTGCCTTGCAAACGTGGTCTGGGGATTGAATCCCAGCCCCAGCACGTGCAAACCCATTTGCTGAACTGTGGCTAAACTGGTAACCACTGGGATGGCTCAGCAGCATAGGTTCTCACCTCCCATGCCAGAGGCCCCAGTTCAGTTCCCGCCCCATGCAGCCCCACATACACCTGTGTGAAATGAAACGATGTCACAACTAATGATGTGCAACTATGGAGACTGCTCTGGGCCCTCCCTCATGCTTGCTCTCAAAACAAGAAAAGAAATCTTAAAAAAAAAAAAAAGAAACAAAGAAAGCACAGACCTAGAATGTTCTGGACTGGGAGTCAGCTACTATATTGAACAGCATAGACCTAGAATCTATTAGACCCAGGGGTCAGCTACCATGTTAGACAATGCAGACCTAAATGTTCTAGACCCAGGAACATGAGCAGTGTCATCATACATCTACATTGCAGGGTTTGAGGTCTGCCTTTGATACCAGCTCACAGCTGGGGAGGTAGAGTCTCCTCTCTGGGCCTCAATTTCTCCAGCCTCCACACAGGGCCTGCGTGTGGCTGATCACCATTGCTTTGCACTGCTGAGGCCCCTCATCTGCTACCACGGGGGCTGGGGCTGCTGCCAGACTTTCGACAGAGGGGGAGACTGTGGACAAGAGGAGGGCTTTGTGTAAGGCTCCCCAGCAGCGTGAGGTGTACCCACCCCACTCCACAGGCCTTGAACCTCTGGCTTGTCTGGTTCACTTTTCTGCAAGCTGGCTTCTGCCCTCCTAGGTGTGAGGCCTGGTGTTTGATAAATAAGAAGGAAAGCAGCTCACAGCTGAACGCCGGGAAGCAGGGACCCTCAGGCCTGGGCAGCATCCTCTGGGAGTAAAGCCTAGTTTGTAAAAAAAAAAAAAAAAATCTTTTGAAGTTTGCAAAACACTACATACTTAGAGAAAAGTGCATATACATAAATAATTATAAAGCAAGCAACCTCATTACTACTACACAGGTGGTGCTCTGGAAACCCCATCTCATGTCCCCAAGTCCCAGTGCCTCTTGTCCTGTTGGAAAAGCCATTGTGTTGACTTGTAAGGCACGCAACCCCTGGTTTTCTTCATGGTCTTAGCACCTATAAATCCCTACCATGGTAGATGGCTTTTGTCTGTTTTTCTTTAACCCAACATGAATGGAATCATATTAGACTTAATGTAGGCTTTTCCATCTGCATTTTTTTTTTTAGTATGATGCTAATGAGAGTCAGTGTTGCAGGCGGCTGTGGTTGGTGCTTTTTCTTTGCTGTGTAGTATTTTACGACACAAATAATTTACGTATTTGTTCATCCTCCTGTTGTGGGCATTTGGGTTGTTTCTAGTTTTTGCTGTTCCAAATAGAAGTCCTTGTTCATGTTTTGGTTTGGGTGGGCATGTGCCATGTTCCTGCTAGGCACATAGCCAGGAATGCCAACCCCCGAGCATGTGTACCTTTGGCCTCTGATTAGGGAAGGAGGTGATTTTCCGGGTAAGGCTCCCTTCCCCCAAGGACAGCCCCAGACATGGGGCTAGCCCTTCAGAACCAGACTGGAGACTCATTCGCAGATGACCTGAGGAGGGGCGGGGGGTTGTTGCAGTGGGAGGACCCTCACCTGTCAGCTGCATCTGAGCACTGAGCCCTCGACCCCCAAGGTGACCCCCGGAAGATAGTGCAGTAAGCACAGGAGCTTCCTGTGTTGGAAAGCGTACCCTACCGGCTCCCGTTCCCCCACGCACAGACAGGCTGTGAGGGGCCAGAGCTTGGTCACCCCGAACCATTGCTCTTGTACCCTGCACTACCCCCCCAAAAACGTGTGTGTGTGTGTGTGTGTGTGTGTGTGAGGAGGCCGTCTGGAGCAGACACTTCTGTCCTCTTATCTCTTGATAAACCAGGAGGGCAGGGGCCCCAGGTCATTTGCTGGTCCTGTGTTTTCACGCCACAGGGCACAGTCGAGCCCTCCCACCCTTTGTGCTGCTTTTTGAAGCGAGAGTGACCCCCCTTCCCAGGCTTCTCCTCGAGTGTGTCAGCGGCGTCCATGGGGGACGCCGTTTAATCAAATCTCAGCATTCTGGAATAGGATCCTAAATTGAATAACAGAAGCCCAGAATAGAGCTGAGAAGGAATTGCAGGACCCTAAATTCAGGCTGAGTGGATGCCTCAGATCCCCTCGGGGGGTCTCTGCTGGTCCGTCAAAGCTTAGGACGCCACTCCTAGGGACAGAACCCGTCTCGCATGGTCAACAGGGGCCAGTGGGCCATTTGTCTCTTGGATGACAAGGGGCGAGACCATTTGAGGCAACACCTCTCATTCTTTGTGAAGGTCTTATGAGGCAAGGGATGCCCCAGATCTGGGGCTGCCCTGCTGTTCATCTGAGCACCCCAGAAAGGGGTACATTTGTAGGTTTGGCTGTGGGTCCCCCTATAGTTCTTCCTGAAAACCCCTTCTTTGCATACAGGGGTCTCTGAGGTCACCCCTTATAGGAACCCACTCCCATGCCCAAGGTGTGACTCAGTATCAATCCCAAGCTGCCAATGAGTGAGGGACCCCTAGGTGCCAAATGTCTAATGAGTTGACCTTCCTGGGTCTCAGTTTCCTCATTTGTGAAGTGGGACTGCAGGAGTGTTTTGAGGATTCTGTGACGTGACATAAGCTAGGTGCTAAGCACACAATGGGAACTTGGCAAATCTAAGTCGAATGAACAAAGGGACCATCCCAGGCAAGTCAAGCTGTGGGACTCGTGGCCCATCATGTTGTCTTTCCAAGCCCATTAGCTCCCCAATGAAAGAAGGACTCCATGTGTGTGTGTGTGTGTGTGTGTGTGTGTGTGTGTGTGTGTGTGTGTGTTGGGCGATGTGCAGTGATCAAAGCAAGGCCTGGGCAGAGCAACTTAAGCAGGTGGACAATGAGAGGAAGGCTTCATGGGGAGGTGGCATTTGATGGGGGGGCCCTTCAAGGTGAGGGTAGGGTGCAGAGGAGCTTGTCCCAGACCAGCAGCGAGTGAAACAGCAGTGTCCCGGGGGCATGAGAGGGAAGTCTGGGGCTGAGCAGCCAAGGCACCTCTAGAGCCATGCTGAGGAGCTGCCATGCTACTCCAAGGGCAGTAGGAGCCCATGGCAGCATCTAGATCAGGAGAGAGGCTTGGTCTGGGTCCAGGTGGGAGAGGAGATTGAAATGGTGGCCTGGGCAGCCCTTGCATCTTTCCACATCCCCCGTAAAAACCCAATTGGGACCTCCCCTTGTGTCCCCCCCCATCTTCCAAATGCACAACTTTGCAAACCCAGGAGACTCTTTGGGGCCCTGGCCTGACCACTAGAGACTCCTTCTACAGCCTGCTGCCCCTCCCCAGCAGCCTCAGTTTCCCCATCTTAACCTGCACAGGTCATAGGGATCTGTTTTCCCAGTGGTGTACAACTTGGTTGAAGTAACCCAGCAAAAGCTAGGGGCAGAGCAAGGACTGGATCCCAGCCACTTCACATGTGCACACCCCAAAGACAGGTACTCCCAGAGACCCAGCCCACAGGACCCTTGGCTGGAAGGGTGGCTGTCTCCTTAGAGGACTCTGAGGATACTGGCACGATATTGAGCCTCTGTTTGGCTTTCTCCTCTCCCTTTCTAATTTGCCCATTCATAAAATAAGAATGTTTCCATCTCATCAAATTGTGTGGAGATTAAATGAGCCAGTGGATGTCCATGCTACTCTAACATGAAAAATGGCCTCCCCTTCAAACTCCTATTTATACTTCAAAACCCACCACAGATTTCCCACCTTCACTGCAGCCTTGTGATAGCCTTTGGCTCTTCACTGTTTTTTGCTCTAGGCTCTCCCAAGCCTGATTCTGCCATCTGCCCCAACACTGACCCCATGAGTCTGGGAGTGTCTGTTGTATCTGCCTGTCTCACCCCTCCACCAGACCAGTGGGGTCCTCCTCTGGGGTTGCAGAATTACTTATCATGGGGAAAACTAGGAATGTCTGAAATAAATCTTTTCATGTAGAAGAGAGGGGGGCAGGGAAGGGATGCAGTGGTGGGGAGCCAGAGAAGGTGGACGAGGGAGGGAGGGCACTTGGCAGAGTCCTTGGAGGGACAGGTGGAAAGGGAGTCAGAAAGATATGGGCAGAGCCAGAAGGACAGGCAGGAGCAAGAGGAGGGGTGGGGTGTAGAGAGACCCCCTCCTCTGGGCAGGGCCAGGCCTCTGGCTGGTGGGTTGTCTGGGCATGTGGCATGGGCAGCAAGGCGCTGGGCCCCAGCTTGCCTGCCTCTGTGCACACGTGTGCAGCCAGGGCCAGTGGGGCGAATGGCGGCACGTGGATGCCAGCCTGGGGCACATCTCCAAGCCAGTGGGTAAGGCTGGGTGCAGGGCTGAGGGGTGCTGATGGCCAGGGCTCTGAGCCTCAGCTTTCAAGTGGGGGGCTGGAGAGGAGGGCACCGCCTACCTGGCAAGTGGGACTAGACTGAAAGCTCCTCCCCCTGCCAAGCTGACCTAGGAGGGGGAGGAGGGGGAAGGTCCCAGGCTCTGCAGTGGGTGAGGGAGATGGGGAGCAGGTACCCAGGCCACAAGACTGGGTGGGAGTTGAGGGTGCGGTAATGGGGGCAGGCCCTCCCAGTGCCCCCCTCCCCCATTCTCTCCTTGGGTTCATCCATCTCCAGGAGATTATATTTAAATATCTCTTTTGTGCAAGGCAGGAGCTGGGCTCACCCCTAAGAGGGGGTTTCCATGGCAACAACAATTGCCAGCTTCCGTTGTGAATCAGCATTGCCATGGCAACCCCGTCCTCATCTGCCCAAGGTGCTGGGAGGTGGGAGGAGGTGAGGGCCAGCGGAGGCGAGGTGGGAGGTGGGGAGGGCAGGAAGCTGGAGCCCAGGTGCCCCCTCTCCCCCCAACTCCTTCACCACTGCAGTCTGCCTCTAGACTTCTGGTCCCATCTGGTTGAAATAACCTCCCCTCCTGCCTCTAGCTATCGGGGTGTGGTACCCAAATGCAGAGGGCTGACTTGTGTGTGTGTGTGTGTTGGTGGTGGTGGAATAAGGGAGACATGCTTCCCCCTTTTCCAGGTGTTCAGGGTCCCTCTGAGGGCATGGCTGGGTGGCAGGAAGGTTGGCCGTGGAAACTGGGGACACTGGATGGGGCAGGCCTCTCTGATCCTTGGGCTTCCCAGCTTGAGTTCAATTTGAGGCAGCCCATGTGTTCCTGGGAGCACACTCAGAGAAGGGGAGGAGCTAGGGAGGGAGCGGACTCAGAATGGGGAGGGTCTCAGGGAGGGCAGGGAAGCTACAGAGGTGGGGGGAGAGTCTACTGGGGGAAGGGTGTGCAAAGGGAGGGGATTCAGAAAGCGCTCAGTGCTGGAACAGGGTCTGAGAGAAGGGGAAGGAGTTCAGAGGAAAGATTTGGAGGATTCAAAATTAGGGTCTGTACTCATGGGAGTGGGTGGAAAGATACCTAAATATTATGTCTAGAAATTCTTTTTTTTTTTAAAGATTTATTTATTGTTTTTGACAGAGGGAGATACAGAGTCAGAGACAGAGAGAAGGGGGAGGGCCCAGAACAGTCTCCATAGTTGCACATCATTGGTTTTTCCACATAGTTTCTTTCATTCCACAGGTGGGCGGGGCTGCACAGGGCAGGAACTGGGCCATGAGACCCCAGTGAGAACTGAACTGGGGGCACTCCCCCAATTCAGCATATGGGTACGCACAGGCTGGGGCCGGGATTCGATCCTCGGTTCCAGGGGCTGCAAAGTGAGCGCCCAACCCACTGAGCCATCCCAGCTTCCCCTAGAAATTCTTAATGCCTCAACTCACCCACTGTGACCTTGGTGGATATAATAAATACGTTTCTCTGGGCCTTGATTTTTTTTTTTTAATATTATTTATTCTTTTTTTTTTAATTTATTGTTTTTGACAGAGAGAGAGATACAGAGACAGAGAGAACTGAACTGGGAGAACTCCCCAGTTCAGCATATGGGTCCACACGGGCTGGGCTGAGATTTGATCCTCGGTCCCCGGGGCCTCAAAGTGAGCACTTAACCCACTGAGCCATCCTGGCCTCCCCTGGGCCTTGATTTTGACGTCCGTAAAACAGGGTGAAAACCGTGCCTCTCTCCTGAGCTTGCTGGGAAGCTGGACTGATTAGCCAGCTGACATTTATCAAGCAAGCGCCTGCTCTGGATAGGTGGGGATCTACTCCAAGGTTGTCTGACTTGAGACCAGCACTCGCTGACCCCAGGACTGCTGGGAGGGACCAGGTGTTTTTCTGTGCTGGTGGGCATTGGCCACTTTTTTCTGATCAGCTCAGTTGAGCAAGCTCCTCTGATTCTCCCATGTACCCTGCCCTCTGTGGGTTGATGCTGTGGTTCCTCGCCTGGAGGGAGAAGAGTGAGACATAGACACTTCTTGCCCCCGAGACAGAGGAGTGGAAGGATTGCCTGGGAGGCGGGGGTGGTGGTGGTGGTGGTGGTGGAGCTTTTGAGTTGGTTTTTGAAGGATGTATAGGAGTTCACTAGAGATACCAGGCTGGGAGGAGGATTCTGTCCTAGGGACCAGGGGAGAAGCCACCCACATCTCTCAAATCTGTTCTCAAACATTTAAGTAGCTTATACCCATGACTGGGTAAATTGGGGATGGAGGGTGCTTCTTCCATTGAACATCATTTTCAGTGCTGGGGTGGGGGACAGAAGCATCCAGAACAGTGAGTCCAGAAGATTGCTGGCTGGGTCTCTCAGGTATGACAGTCCTCCCACTCAAGGCTCAGGGAGCTGACTAAAAGAAGCAGCCTAGATGTATTAGTCAGCTATTGTTGAGTAACAAATCATCCCAACCATTTTATTTGTTCATGATTCTGTGGGTTGGTAAGCCCGGGCTGGGCTCACCTGGGAGGTTTCTCTGCTGGTCTCTGCTGAGGTCATTCATGTAGCTGTGGTTAGTTGGGGCTCAACTGGGGCTAGTTGGGCCAGGATGACTTCACTCCTATGTTCTGTGTGTCAGCAGGGCCTGTCTATGCATGAGGTCTATCCTCCTCCAGTAGCTCACCCAGGCTTGTCCACCTGGCAATCTCAAGGTCCCAAGAGTGGAAGCTACAAGCTCTCTTGAAGCCAAGGTTGGAACTCCCCAACTTCACTTCCACTACATTCTATTGGTCAGAGCAAGTCACATGGCCAAGTCCAGATGCAAAACGAGAAAAGAAAAAAAAAAGACTCCAGTTCTTGATGAGAGGAACCATAAAGACACAATATATAAAGGGCAGAAGAATTGGGCCATCTTTGCAAATAGTCTATCACACTTAGGGTGACAAGGAAGCTTCCTAGAGGAAGGAATATTGTTACTGGGTTTTGAAGGCTGAGTAAGAGTTTTTCAGACAGTACAACCAATGCCCTGTAGGTGGGACCATGCATTGTTTGGCTTAAGTAGGATACAAGTTGCTGCTGGGGGTTTTGGTAAGATGCTAAGGCTGGGGTGGTAGGCAGAGTTGTTTGGAAGACCCCCACCTGCTACCCCTGCTGCTAACCTTGATTTCCCTCTCCCGCCTCTCTCCACAGATGGCGCGTCCAATCCAGGTGAAGCCTGCAGATAGCGAAAGCCGAGGAGGTAGTTGTCATCTCTCCTGGCCAGCAGGCTGGGGGTTGGTTGAGGAATGCAGAAAGGAGGGAGATACCTGCACAGAAGGCTGCAGCAGTCACTTGCCTGCCCACACACCTAATGGGGCAGGGACATACATGAGAGTAGGGGGCCTCTGTCCCCTCTTTCCAAACACAGAGTTACAGGCCATCTCTAGCTGCTACCCCCTGGAGCTTGAAACACCCCACTCCTCTCAGGGTGTAGTAGTAGGGGTCTTCAGATACAGAGGGGATGGGGTCCCTGAAAGACCATGGATTGAACTCTGGTGTATGTGTTGTGTATAAGGTTTGCACGTTTGAACAAGTGCATATGTGTGTGTATGTGAGCGTGCATACCTGGGCATATCTGTGAATAGATGTGTGCAAGTAGGTGCACATGTTTGTATGTTTCTGTGGTTGCTGGGGGTAGGGGTGTGGGTGGCATGCACAGCTGCATGCCTGGCCTGTGCACAGGTGTGCATGTTCCAGTGTGTGTACCGGACTGTAACAGACTGAGTATTGTGGGCATGCAGGCTGGGGACCTGGTGTCTGCATGGGGCTGTAGTGTGTGGTGAAGGTGTGCCCATGGGGGAAAGTTTGGCTCTTCCTAAGGAGACCAAAAGATAGGCTTGGTGATTTTCATCCCACTCCTCATCTCAGGTAGTTTGAGGACTGAAGGAGAGCAGCCAGCCTTCGGGGTGGTGTGTGGAGCAGGGCTGTTAAGACCCCTGGTATGTCCAGAAGCCTGGTAAAGTTCACCTGGGTTGGGAGCTCGTTTGTACACTCTCTTACCTGGCTGCCAGTGGGTCAGGGATTAGAGAGGTGGGAGCTGCATGTTTCCATTTCTTTATCCCTTCTCTCTTTCTCCCTCTCCCTTCATATCTGTTTCTCTCCTTATCGTTTTCTCCCTGTTTCTCTGGTTCTCTCTGTTCTGTCTCTCTTTGCCTGCCTATCTCTGTCTCTTGCTCCCTGACTCTCAAGTCTCTCTGCTTCTGTGTCTCTCCTGCCCTCCTATGCCCATGAATGACAGCTGTCAATGAAAGGGTCTCCACAATAACCCAGTTCACCATTGGGGAGAGGAAGCTTGTACGGTCCTGATTACAGGGGAGCAGTGCAATTAAAGGGGGCACGGCTGTGGTACCTCAAGTGGAAGACTGGCCCAGACTGACCCCTGACCTTAGACTTGGGCAGATCCTGTCAGGCATCCAGCCAGGCACACACATCAACCCCACCAGATGGGGGTTGAGACTCCCCAGGCACCTGGCCCTACACACGCACACCCCCGCATGCGTGCCCGCACATACACGTGCACACACACATACCGTCACTTATTAAACAGACTTTAATTGCCTGGTCCCTCCTGCGTCCTGGAGAGGCTGGGCAGGGAGCTCGACAGGTCACTGTGAGGATGCAGGGACCATCAGCGTTCACCTCTCCCTGGAAAATCTAGGTGGCAGACAGACAGACAGACAGGACCCGTGCAAGGCAGTTTCTAACCTGGGTACTATGTATAGGCTTTCTGAGGTCACAAGGGGGAGAGACAGTCTTTGCCCACAGGGTGGGAGCAGTGGAGCAGAGACCCCTAAGGATCGAAGGAAGGGCATTTCAGATGGGGAAGGGGGCACTGCGTGAATAAAAGCATGGAGATGCGACCCTGCAGGGACCTGGGAGGGTGGAGAGACCTAGGACAGAGAGAGCACGTGGCTGTGACCTCCCTCGCACGTGCAAAACACAGGCCAACCTAGCTGAGGAATTTCTGCTGGAGGCCGGAGGCAGGGACTTGGCTGAGGTGGTGTTTCTGCCTACAGGGGACAGGAAGCTGTTTGTAGGGATGCTGAACAAGCAGCAGTCGGAGGAGGATGTGCTACGGCTGTTCCAGCCCTTCGGAGTCATCGACGAGTGCACAGTGCTCCGGGGACCTGATGGCAGCAGCAAAGGTGACAGGACAGGGTCGAGGCTGGCTCCGGGGGCAGGGCTGGGTGTGTGAGGGGCAGGGACTAGGACGCAGGGGGCAGGGCAGGGCCCAAGGGGGGCGGGGTTAGGCCCTGGGGCCTAGAGCACAGGGGGTGGGGAGGAGTGCAGGAGTGCGGGGCTGGTGGGTGGGTCCATGGGTGGGCGGAGCCAGCTCCTAGGGCAGGGTAGGCAGAGACTGTATAGTCCCACCTGTTCCTACCTATGTGCCCATATCCCTCTGGGGATGCCTGTCTCTACTTGACTCTATTCATGAGAGTGTTTCCACCTGGATTTGCCTGTGTCCTGTGGACTGACTGTCTTTCTGTCTGATTCCACCTACTCTACTGTTCCTATATGGAGGGACCTTCTAAGAATGATTGTTTAATGACCTCCAAAGACTTGTTTTCCTGTCTGCCCGTGTGACTGTATGTGACTAGGGTTGAGTATTGCTCCTCCGGCATCTTAGTCTCTGACTCTTTCTGCCTAGATGTCCAAAATGTCTATTTCCATCTGGGCCTTCATGTGTCAGATGGTCTCGGGCTGGCTGTCCACCAATTCTGCCGGTGTGATTGGCCAGCTGGGTCTGCCCATGTCTGGTGACTTTACCCCATTTCTCTAACTCTGGTCACATGGGTATATCTGTCTGGGTCTGAGTGTATCTGCCTGAGTGTGCCCACAGGACTGTATGTCTTTGCTTCTGTGTCTGATGGTTTGTCACTCTAACTCTGCACATTTGATTACAACTCTGGATCTCCTGTCAGTGGCTGGTGGGTGTTCTCTAAGCCCATCTCCTGCACTTGTATGTGTGTTTGACAAATAGCTCTCTGACAGGCTGGCTTTCTTATTGAATTGATGGCCAATTGGCTGACTGTCCAACTCTATGGCTGGCTGGCTGGCTGTGTGCTTCTCTTACTGTCTGATCCTTCATTGTCCAGCTCTCTGTCCAAACAAATGTCTGCTGGCTCTGTTGTCCAACTGTTTGACGTTCTGGCAGCCTGTGTCTGATGCTGACTGACCATCCAGGGCTCCTTGTTCCCTCACTTGTGGCCACTGTCTGCGCAGAAATAACCCATTGCCTCTCACTTGTTCTTTTCTTGGAGCAGGCTGTGCCTTTGTGAAGTTTTCCTCCCACACAGAGGCTCAGGCAGCCATCCATGCCCTGCATGGCAGCCAGACCATGCCGGTGAGTAGGAATTGCCCTGGGTCATGGTGGTAGACGTGGGAAATGCATGAGGGGGGCCCAGTCCCTTTCATCCTGGTCATTGGTAGCCCCTGGCCCTTCAGAGAGGGCACAGGTGGAGGAAGGGGGTAGTCCCTGATGATGGTATGAGTGGGTGTATGTGTGTGAACATACAGGATGTACTACTGCCAGTGTGTGGCCGTGTGTGTGTGCATGTGAGTGTGTCAGAGAGCATGTGGGTGTGTACATATGCCTCTGTGAGTGTGTGATTATTAGTAAGGGAAGGTTATGTGAGTGTGCATGTCTACATTAGGTGTGTGTATGCATGTGTATGGTTAAGTGTGTGTATGTGTGCTAGTGTGTACGTATACATGTCTGTGATTGCATTAATATGCCTGGGTGATGTGGGGGAACAGTGCACACATGTGCCTCTATAGGTGTGTGTGAGGGTAAGTGTGTGTGTGTGTGTCTGTATGAGTACATGTGGGTGAGGGTATATTTGTTGTGATAGTGACTACATGCTTATGTATATACATGTATGATTTTGTGCATGACCATGTGAATGAATGTGTACAAGTGCATGTGAGCATGCATGTGTGTATATGTGTGTGAGTATGTATGTATGTGTGTGAGTGTGCACGAGGGTGTCCCAGGAGGGGTGAGATCTGAGGGTGGGTAGGATTTGCTGAGGCCAGCAGGAGACATGAGGGCATGGGAAGTGACAAGATCAAAGACAGGGGTGGGAATGGGCAACCCCAGAGAAGCAGGGGAGAATGGGGTGGAGGGTTCTGCGGTTCAAGACTGAGGTGCACAGATTTCTCCTAGAGTGATAGGGAGCCACAGAGGGCTTTGACAGGGGAAGAAAGAAGGGGCCAGGTCAGTTGGAAATGACCTTTTGAGGCCAGGGTTTGGAGTGGGCAGGGGCAAGACTGGAGTCAGAAGCTTGTGAGTCAGCAGAGGTGTGAGGCTGGGGAGCACCATGTGGGCATTGGGAGTGGTCCTGCCCCACAGGAGCCACTGTCACTGTATGTGAATGTCCAAATCTGCATGTGAAAGATGGGCCTTAAAAAACCAACTCTCCTCTCAGTTGCTCTTGGAAAAGGGTGTGACGTGAGGGTAGGATTCCACACTCACCAGCTCAGGGCCTCCTGCTGCTTAGAGCTGTCCAGTGACGGGGCTGACTGGCAAGCAGGGGTGAGTTCTCCATTACAGGGGCATGTCAGCCTCTGATGGTTGGAATCTCACCTGTTCTCAGGTATAAGGTGCCATTTAGTGTTATCCATCTGTGCCCCTTTGTTCCTCTTTGGTGGCTGGATTCTCACCTGTTCTCAGATGTGAGTAACAGTTATAGGGTCCTCCACCCAGGGCCGCCATTGTTCTTCTCCAGCAGTTGGATTGTCCTCCTGTTTTTAAGAATGTGGCTGGGGGGGAAAGCCGGGACGGCTCAGCGGGTTGAGCGCTCGCTTTGAGGCCATGAGGACCGAGGATCGAATCCCGGCTCCGGCCCAGGCAGGACCCACATGCTGAACTGGGGAGTTCCCACAGTTCGGTTCTCTAGCTGTCTCTGTCTCTGTCTCTCTCTCTATCTGTCAAGAGTAAAATAGAAATAAATATGCACTGAAGAT
>PVKE010023777.1:0-16304 GCA_004027555.1 Craseonycteris thonglongyai | reverse complement strand
TATATTTAACAATCTGAATGACCAAATATATATCTCTTATAAATCACAATATGACACACTCAAACCTGTGTCTCAGGCTCTACTTTTGGGAGAACCCAAACCAAGATATCATCCTTTAAGTGTTTGGTTGGGGTCCCCCATGCCTCTTGTCCTTTCTGCCTCACTCTATTTTTCACATCTTCATTCAAAATTCCAATCCCAAAATTTAGAGACTATTTTTCTAATGTAGCTGCTCTACAGTGTGGGGTAGATACCATCTCAGCCTCAAATATCTCTGTGGCAATCTCTCTGGAGTAAGTAAGGAGTGGGGTATTCAGAATAAATTAGTATCACAGAACCCTCCGGAGACAAGAAAGCCATGTAGAATGACATTTGGGAGAGGAAAAATCATCAAAACACCATTTCTTGGCAGAGCTCAAGACCTCAACCCCCTTTGACAACCAATTCCTAAGTGAAATCAGGAAACTCAAGTTTGGGCTAAAGGCAAATTATCTGACAACACTTGCACCCATACTATTATCAACAAGGTTTACAGGTTCTATTCCTCCTTGGACTTATTGACCTGGATGATATTATAGACACATCAAGTTTATCAGGCTCCCTTGAAAGTAGAGTTTCATACAGAATTGAAAAATTTTAACATTTCTAAATTCTTTAAGTATACAATGAACTGAAGAGAACAAGCATCTTATAAAAATTAATGAAATTATTTACAGCTCAAAGTCTAATATTGCTAAAAGCTGACCAGACTATTGCATATTCAAACAATGATGACAGGCCAAAACTAGTAACTGAAAGTAATCTCTTTCAGATCAGGCATACTTATTTGTTTCATAAGCTTTCCCTCCTCACTTTGCAAAGCAATGACAATGCTTACCAAGTCTTAATAAAGGATGGTTCATTGAAACCTTCAAATAAATAGTAATACTCAATGTTTATGTGGTGATTTTGTTATTGTTTTTTTCACTGTGGAACTCCAAGCATTATCAAATAATCCTGGGATGTCCTAGGCCATTTACTTTACCCCCCTAAACAACCCTGCCCCTTTATAAAATTCTTAAAGATTAAAAAAGAAATTGTTTTTGAGAGACAGAGAAAGACATACAGAAGAAGGAGGACCCAGAGCAGTCTCCATAGTTGTACGTCATCAGTTTTCAACTTGGTTTCATTCCACACAGGTGGGTGGGAGGCCGTGCAGGGCAGGAACCGGGCCGGGGGGCCTCCCACATGGGAGGCATAGCCCCTGGAGCTGGGGGTCGAGCAGGGGGCCTTTCATATGGGAAGCTCACCTTGGTGAGAATTAAACTGGAGCCACACCCCAGTTCAGCATACAGGTCCACAGGGGCTGGGGCCGAGATTTGATCCTCGGTCCCCGAGGCTATAATACGAGCGTTTATCTGGCTGAGCCATCCCAGTATTCCCATAAAAATCTTTATAAAGAATTTAAAAGGCAATCTTATTCATATAATCATTATATTCTTAAAGGGTTCCTGAAGTAGAGATGTATTATTAGTTCATCATTCATTCATTCATCCACCCACTTATAAATATTTATTAAGTAGCCACTGCATGTGAGATTCTATGTTAAGTTCTGGCAATATGCTAGTTATCAAAGTGAATTCTACAGCACAAATTCTCATATAGTTCCTGTGAGTACACTTTCTATCTAAAATATTTTTTAAAGTATGGTTTTCCTAATTAAGACTCAGAATTAACTTGAGGTATAAGACTTTAAACTACATAGATGAAAAGGTTAAGAACACTTGGAAAAAGAATGAAAGCCCTGTGTAAATATAGTTAAGTTCAACAAACCCAAACCGGTTGTCTGTGTAGGTGAATGTGGTTTGGTCACACAGCAAGCTTTGCCATGCCCAGCTTGGCAAAGCAGGGTGGTGGCCCACAGAAACTAATATATTGTCCCACTTCTGAGTGAGTGTGTGTGCGTGCAGAACCTTTTTTTAATGCCTTTAGTGTTTTTTTTTACTATTGTTAAATTTATTGGGGTGACATTGGTTAGTAAAAATTACATAGGTTCCAGGTGTACAATTCTATAGTACTTCACCTATGTGTTACATTATGTGTTCACTGCCCAGAGTAAGCTTTCCTTCCACTTCTGTTTTAATGTTGTGTTCACTTACCTTTTTTTTTTTTACTGACTAGGAGAGCAAAAGCAGACAAGACAAAGTTAAGGATGGGTATGTTTTTGAATTCACATGTCAAGTTAGGGTTCACAAATTCTTCTTCTGGTCCCTGGTTCCCAAAGCTTCTAAAAGAGCAGATAAATAATTATTCCTGGTTCATGGAACAATCTGAATCATCTCTTGCTGAGAGAAATGGAGCATTTTCTCCCAAGAATGATGCACTTCTCGCATTGCTTAGGCTTGGGTGTCTCTATGATGGAGTTAGGTTGAGGAGAGAGCTAAGTCCTTAAAAGGAATAAATGTGTTCACTATATGGATATGGCTTTACTACAGCAATTATGTAATTGTTCTCTTTTATCTGGTCAGAGGTGGGTAGTCAAATCTGGTAATCTCAAACTAACCTTTTCTTTACCATGGGAAATTGTTGTCAAACTACAAGTGAATTAGGCTTCATCTATAAAGGCCCAGAGTGGTTGAGCAAATTGTTCTGCAGGAACTCTGAGTGACTTATACTTGAATAAACTTTCTGTTTCCATGTTAATATTGCCATTGTAATAGTTTTTGGATCATAGTTATAGTTGTTTTGTAATATACATGTCTCCATTATGAATATACATGTCACCTTTATAACAATTTTTGGAGCATAGTATATTTGTTTGTGTATTTGCATGTCCATGTTTGCTCTGAATTCCTGCAATATCTTCAGTGACCAGCACAGTGCCTGATAAATAAAGGTGCTCAACTTGTGTTTGCTAATTGATTGAAAGAATGACTGAAGGAAGGAAGGAAGGAAGGAAGGAGTCTCGCTATAGGTGCTCAACAATGAGGATTCAGGAGTCTATGTGGATTCGTTGTTAACACAGTCACTTTTTGCACTGCTGGCTGGTCTGACTACATGTGGCCCTGTTTGCTTTTCAATAACATTGCTACTATTCAGGGAATTACTATATCCACATGTCTTCTGATGGAGTTGCTTTTGTAGTTTGGATGGAAAAATTGCTATATTATTTCAAATGATTGTGAAATAATAAAACAAACAATAACCTCAAATGCCAGAAAACATTATTTTCATGGGACTTTACAAAAAGCAGTTCTGCAAGATCTACTTACAAAATATACACAAAAGGAGAAAATAGTGTTACAGTCTACCGAGTACCAGGGATTGTTTTTATAATAGGAACAAGAATGTTTGCCATGCAGCCGTATGTGGTTAAGATAAAAATATCTTCTCAAGCAAGCCAGGGCATTTTCTCAATGTTAAGCCACAGAAGGGAACAGAGAGTGGAAAATGATTTATTGATTATAACAGTTAAAAGCTCCTTTTCTGAATCAATTCTTGTTTAAATAGGATAAGATGGAAAGCTAAAGGCATTTAGGATTTTGGAAGATCTGGGCAGAAGGATATTAAGACATATGCTTATCATTGTTTAGAGCATACAAGTACATCAGGGACAGAAATCTTAGGTTTCTGATTTTATCTATTAGGATTGAGTGGGATGTATAAAACAAAACTCCAAATAATAGCGCCTTTAACATACAAATGTTTATTTTCTTCCATGTAAAAGAAGTCCTCAGGTAAAGAATACAGGATTGGCACAGAGGCTCCTTTTTTCTGCTTCACTTTCACCAACACTTGGCTTCTGTTCAAGTTTGCCTCATGGTTCCAGCAATGTTGCTGGAGTTCTAGCCATCACATCTGCAATCCAGGCACTAGGAAGAAGGAATGGGAAAGAGCACTTCTTTCTACTTAATCAGTTCTCTTTTAAGGAAATTCCTAGAAGCTCCCAGCCAATGATTTTTCACTTACATCTCCTACTAACAGTGAAGGAGTCTGGAAAATACCATGTTTTATTGGTGTATATTTGTGGTTCCAAATAAAGGTGACTTGTTACCAAGGAAGAGAGGCAACAGCTGTTGAGTAGCAGACTACCAGTCTTTGATACTGAGTGAATCATAACAGTTAAAAAACATAATACTTCACAGTGTTATTGGATAATTAGAGCATCGGTGTGAATATGTATGTATAGATGTTCCAAGTCTGAGCACATTTCATGCCTGGGGTCAGGGCAGGGATGCCAGTACTGTCTAGAGGAAAGGCAGGCTTTCGATCTGTTGAAAAGTCTCATGGGGTAGTTAATATTCATTACCGGTATGTTGGTAAATTTACCAGGGTTCAGGAGTTGCCCTTCATTAATGGAGAAATCAAAACTTGATTTATTTTCAAGCACACCACAAGTGGATTTGAGTCTCAAAGAGAAATTCAAATTACTCAAACACAGAGGTAGAAAAATTATACTTGTAGAATAGCTAAATGTTTATCAATCTGCAATGAAAAATAAATGTCACAGAACAAAATGCTTGCAGAAGTTTGCTTGATGAGTGTGGAGGCAGAAAGAGACCAGCTAAGTAGCTGAATGCTTAGTGGAATCAGGCTAAAGTAAGGATGGTCTTGCCATGGGACCAGAAGGCATTTTGAGGAGCTCACCTCTTATCCTTCCTCATCAAATCTTTTGGGTCCACTGCCTGTGTTGCCTCCTTTTCCTTTATCCACAGTTATCCTCCCCTTCTGACTGGGACACTCAGAGGTTTTTTTTGTTTTTGTTTTTATTTTTTTGCCTTTAAGCAGATCACAGCCAATTTTGAAGGCTTGGGAACCTCACTGTCTCTTTTGAGCAATTTTTGTGTATTTCTGTGTGTATGGAGTTTAAATGTTAACTCTGAGAGAGCAATTTAATTCTACTTACTTCTAAGTTCTCAGGAGAAACCTAGTGTAAACTTCATATGCTGCCTCTAATAGACTGTTACATAGATATTTGTGGCTAAAACCAGAAAATGAACATGATCCTTTCATGGTAGATGATAAAAGGTATTGAGAAGAGTTTGTTAGTCGGGAGTTGACTGATATGACTCAGCAAAATGACTGAAGAAATTAACATCTGTAAACAGGAAGTCAATGTGTGAACGTTTAAACTAGGGCTGAATCATTTAAGAATCTAAGAACTTAATGTTTAGCCAGTATGCATTTGGTACTCAAATAACTCATAGGACAACATATGAGTAGCTTTTCAGGTGTGTCTTAGTAATCTTGTAAAATTGTAAGCTTTTTGAGAAATCTGAGTATATTGTCCTCAGACAGGTTGAGAAATCTCCTTTCTCTCCCTCATCACCTGTGGCCCTGTCTGGAACAGAAAGCTTACCCGTAGTCAGAAAGGAGGAGCATCCTTGGTTGACTGAGAGCTGTTCTATAATGAGTTACCTTTTTGAAAAAATCAAGCTCTGAAGCACTACTCTTTCTATCATGTCAAGCAAGGTGAGCTGAGATATATTATGTACAAAAACTATGTGAGTCAAAAGGCAGGAGTAATTGTAAATTACTATTGATTTATTTCATGCATTATATTTGAACCTAATTGTTATTAGTGTTGTCACTTTCTTTTAAAACTGGCTAGACATAAAATAAAGCATGAAGCCTTTCTGTGTATATGGAGAAGGCAAATATGCTTTATTCATAGTCCCAAAGAAGGGACAAAGTGGGATAATTTAAAGTAATGTTAGTCAGCCATATTTTCCTAAAACATTTGAGCAGTTTTAAAATGTGGATATTTGCCTCACTTTGACTCTCAACCTGTACTTGAGGTCATATATGGAATCAATCTCTCAAAGGCAGAACTTCTCAAACTACAATGCTATATATTCTTTTAGGCTATGTTGGGAAAATTTTGAAATGTTTAACAAAATACTACTTTCCTGAAAGGATCAGGGATGCTTTTCAATCAGCTGTTTTCAAAATAAACAGTTTGTCTTTCATTTTAAGTCACCAGATCTGCCATAGCTGTTGACAGCGTCCTCTTTGGAAATCTAATCTGGTTTGACTATTGGATGTGAACAGCATAGAATCTGAAATCAAAACACAACTCTCAGGTGTTGGTGACAACTTTTTAGGATACTGACCAACTGCAATTAGAAGGAATCTCAACAGTCCTTTGATAGATTAGAGTTCTATTTGTTAGCTGTTCCATGGATTTGAAATTTAAATGAAACAGTTTTAAATGGGGAATCCTGAGTCCTTACTATTGCCTCACTTTCTTTTCTTATGAAATACAGTCTGATATTTTTGGGTCATAATCAGTATGTGTGTGTGTGTATATATATATATATATATATATATATATATATATATATATATTAAAGATTTATTTTTATTGTTTTTGACAGAGAGAGAGAGTGATACAGAGTTAGAGACAGAGAGAAGGGGGAGGGCCCAGAACAGTCTCCACAGTTAACATCATTGGTTTTTCCACATAGTTTCATTCCACAGGTGGGTGGGGCTGCACAGGGCAGGAAGTGGGCCGGGATCTCACCTGGGTGAGAACTGAACTGGTTCAGCATGTGGGTCCGCACGGGCCGGGGCCGGGATTCGATCCTCTGTCCCCGGGGCTGCAAAGTGAGCTCTTTTAACCTACTGAGCCATCCCAGCTTCCCCAGTATATTTTTAATGAATCAAAAATGACAAAAAATGGAATTTAAAAAAAACACACAACCTTTTTTTTTTTTTTTTTTTTTACTACTTTATTCTCAAAGCCGTTCTATAGTTTTAATTAGGTTACTTTTTTGACCAGTGCTTCCATTTGTCCAGCTATTCCTAGTAGAGTAGTGCTGGTTAATGGTTCCTAAAAACCATGACAACAATCAAACAAACAAAACCAATCACTTGTATATGAATGTAAGAAATCTTGATGGTACCCCCTGGAAATGAGCACTGTTTACCCTCTGCAACCCTAATGAAATATAAAGGCTGAGAATAACCCTTTGATTTCTTATTGTTGAAAGAGAAGTCTGAATGACTCTCCCATCCTCTGCCACCAACCACCCAAATTAGAAACTGATACTATCCAAATCACCACACTGTGGACAGCTCAGACCCTCAACTAAGTGCACTTAGTAAATTACACTTTGGCCTTTCAGTCATCGGCTCACATTGAAACATTTATGAAAACACAATCCCATGACACTTGTTTTTTTGGTACGATGGTAATAAGGATGTTCATTATCAGTAGCTTTCAGATTTGCCCATTTATCAGAATCAACTGAATTGCTTTTAAACAATACAGATATCCCTCCAGCCTCTTCAATTTGAATTTCTGGGCAAAGGGTCATAGTAATCTGTATTACAAACAATCTTCTCAGGCCGTCCTGATGCATTTGGTAGAGACATTGGATCCATGGCATAGTATCCTACTTAAAAGGTTCATGGAAGAAAGTTCTCTCTAGACTCAGTTCCAGTACCAGTGGTTCTACTTCTGGGCAAATAGTTAATTTTTGGTTTTGGATACTGTAATTCATGTAACTGGTTATGTTGATCTGTTTGCATTGACTCATATGAGGCACAGAGCCAAATATGGCTCTAGCAAAAGTATAGGAGGAAAATAATGGCACTTGGGTGTTAACAACACTCCTGTCTTTACCTTCTTGGTTTTACTCTCATTTTCCCCTTGCCTCAATTTCTTTGTCAAATTATTAATCTTAAAATTTAATTAACTTATTAAACCAGTTTTAACCTTTTGACCTCTTTCACCCATTTTGTCTACCCCCCTTCCTCTACCTGGAAACCACTAATCTATTCTCTGTATCTATGAGCTTAAAAATTTTTTTTTAAGATTTCACATGTAAGCGAGATCATATAGTATTTGTCTTCCTCTGTCTGACTTATTTCACTTAGTATAATGCCCTCAAGTTACATTTATGTTGTCACAAATGGCAAGATTTCATTGTTTTGTTTTGTTTTTTAATGTCTGAATAACATTCTATTATATATGTTACACACACAATTCTTTATCCATTTATCCAGCAATGGATACTTAAGTTGCTTTCGTATCTTGGTGACTGTAAATAGTGTTGCAATGAACATGGGTATAGATATATATGTTTTCAAATTAGTGTTTTTGTTTTCTTCAGATAAATGTCCAGAAGTAGAATTGTTGCATCATATTAAATTTTTATTTTAAATTTTTTGAGGAAATATTATTTTTAATTTAATATTTTATTTTATTACAGATATTTTTGTACATTGCTTCCTGTTTGGAACAAAATGTGACATAAATAAATAGTAAGTACTATCTTAAATATTTGTAAAACCTTGATGATTCTTTCTTAATGAGTTGGGATGTTTGAATTTACTGTTTCTTATTTTGAAAATAGAGCTTAGGATGATCCAGCAGAAATCACAACGTAAATCTGTTGAAGGTGGTGCCATAACTGTCTAGTTTAATCACCTTTTGTTCTTCTGGGGAGTGTGGATGGAGTGAGGGGACATATCATTTGCTGTACTTATAAAAGACAAACAGATAGTCTTCTCAAATTTATTCAGAAATAAATCAGCATAGTAGAAATACATCAGTGAGACATGTGAAAAAAAAAACAAACGATTCCAGTGAAATCAGATCTAAGGGGGCAGGAGCGGACCTTGACTGTACCCTACTTTAACTACATCCAACTGCCTATGGAGATAATGTTGGCCTGTAGAACACATTATGGAAAGCAAACAAACAAACAAAAAAACAAGCCACTGATAGATCCAAGAATATCATTTGTAGCCTTAGTTTGCATGAAGTGGGACAAGCTTGCTTTTGATCCAAGCCTGATATTTCTGGGAGAATAGGGTGTAGATTCCAGGTTTCTTGGCCTTTCCACATTTATGACCCCCAGAGACTAGGGCATAGAAGGCACCTTTGCAGACCAAGGGGCCACCTGAGTCACCCTGGAAAGAAGAAAATGGGCAGATACTTGGTAGGAAGCTGTTGAACTTTTTCTACCACGAACTATTAATTACTTAAAAAAAGATTATTATTTGAATGCTTGGTTTCTATGTGTCCTGAAGAGTGACTGATATAGCCCCTTACTCAGTGTAGGGTCTATGTCCAGTACCTTGTCCATCTGTCTGTCTGTCTGTCTGTCTATTTGTCCATGTCCCTGTTTCTGTCTAGGACTATGTATATATACATCCTTTGGTAATCCATAGCTAATGAACTTTATTTTTCAAGGAATGGACAGACATAAAGTTTGAGATAACTCACTGAAATAAATTTTTAAATTGTGAATTTCACCTTTATGGATCTGAAATCAAGCTGCCATGGAGACTGGCAGAAAATAGTGTTGCAAAATGTCTTGTTGGAAGGAACTCTACTGTGTTATTTTTCCCTGTTTTGCATCCTCATATGGTTGATCATAGTCCTGTGCACATACACAACAATATTACTTACTTAGTGAACTGAGTTTGGAGGACTAACTCTGACAACAAAACATGTAACTAAAATTCTGCCAAGGAAAGTGATAAGGTATCAGAGGGGGCAGAGGAAGAGCTGGCTTTTAAAACTGAAGAGCAGCCTTGGCTTCTGCTGTCACTCTCGTTGCAAACTGCAGTGCCTAGTGCTCTGGTCGGCAGTGAAATTAGGGGTGTAGGGTGATGACGACCTTGCAGTGCTGCAGATACACATGATGATCATGCCCTCCATCTCACAATCACATATATAGTATGATGTGAACATTACATGACCTATTTGGTAATCTATCTGTGCTATTTGCCACCTGTTATCATGTACAGCTATTTTTTTTTTTAAACTAAACCCAGGAAAGAAGATTTTGAAAAGTATGACTATTGTTCCTTTTAGTCTGTTAGTCAACATGATTTAAGAAACACAGTGTATATTTGAGCTTTTTGCATTAAATCTTATAAGACACCTTTATTAATTAATGTAAAGGTGGTTCCTTTTTTTTGAGAAGTTATTCTGCTAATCACCACTGCTGATCTCAGAGTTGGTAGGCTTTCTACCCCTCAGATGTAGCCTGTAAAAGTCATCAGAGATAGTCTATGGTCCTGTTCAGAAAATCGAATGAGCACTTATTATGTGTTGGGGAATGTCCTTATGATTCATTCACACTGGAAGATGAGAAAGAATAGAGAATGCTGTGCAGGAATGGAGAGTAACTTCTAGGAACTCTGATTTTGTGTTCTCCATGCCATTCCTCCTCTGTGATAGTGAGCAAACGGAGCCTTGACCGTAGAATAGCGCTCCGAGATGCCTCTTTGAGTGATAGGCTCTTACCTGGCAGGAATACTTCTGGCCTTTGGCATCTCCTGCACATATCATGTCTTTAGCTATAATAGGGTTTTTGTTGTAATAACTTCGGCTGTTGCAAAGTTTTCAACTTATGACAGTAACAGTCACTTCTTGCAGGGTATCAGAGAGGCTTAGAAGTTCAAGGTCAGTGATGCCCCAACCAGTAACCTGGCATTTTGTTCCAGCTCTAATATCATTTTTGGTGCTTGGGTAGAGCAGCTGAACATGCTTATCAAGTTTTGCGGCCGTGTGAAGCTGACAGATTGAAAAGAGAGTAAATTATTACTCATTCCCAGAAGTATTTTGCTGTTAGCCTGACTGATCTATGTGTGGTCCCTCTGTTCTAGGAGGGTGTCTATCTTATTGAATCTACTTTGGTGGCAGTCTGCAGCTGCATTTGTGGTTGTTGCTTTTCGGAACATGCTCTCCATTCCCCATAGAGTTCAGTGATGCTTGGGGAGGGAGCTTATACAGAGCAGGAATTTTGCCCAGAGTCAAGTAAACTGGCCTTCGCTCTGCATTGGATGGCTTTTTGTGGAATAGCATCCATAGGTCATGACTTTGAGGTCTGAGCTGTTTCCTGTTGGATAGGACCCTTGAGTATGGTCTAGACTAAGTTTGGATTAGACTAAGTATGGTCTAGACTAAGTTGTAACTCACTTCTGTGTCCTTGAAGTCACTTGGTTGGCTCTGTTGTATAAATGATCTGTATTTTTCATTTGCTAATGATAACAGCATTTGGGAAAAAAAGCTTTCAATGTGTGTCCTTGAGCCTGTTGGGATGTCCCTTTCCACATATGTGAGCACCAGAGTTGCTTTTTCTTGTGTAAACATAGCCCTGATGCATTTATGACAAACTTCTTGTTTCTTTCAAGGCAGTATGTGGAATAAAATGGGCCCTTATAGAATAAGTCACAGTTACCTCAAAATGTGGAGAGAGTGCTAACAAAATGCTTTTGTAGAGATGATGTAACAGCTGAACAATGTTGTATAAGAATGCTGGAGAAACATTTATATAAGGATGAAGGAAGGTAATGCCACATACCTTAACCAGCATAATATCATTTGAGTCAGAATCTGATTTAAATCTTGAGAATGGTATGATTTTTTTAATCTCAAATGTTTGTTTGGAGGCCTCCTTCTTTGTGAGAGAGTGTGCTCCTAAAACCACTTTGGAAGACTGGCCTTTGACAAACCTAAAAAAAAAGAAAAGCATTAGACAGAAGCAACAAAATGATTCCTGGGTCCCCCAGTAGAAGTGGTAGAAAAGTTCATGTACATATAGAAACAGTGACCATGTTCAAGGTAACATGTCTAGGATTAGATGGAGTGACAGAGGTCTCAGTGGACCCAAGCATGAATGAATAATTTCAAGGGACAGTTGAACCATCTCCAACCCACCCCATTCCAATTCCCCAGAACTACAAAAGAATATCAGAACATGTACCCTACTGTGGGAAAAAAGGAATGAAATCCTAATTGACTAAGATCAAGTTTGCAACTAAATTTATGTAAAAATAAAGGAAATTATATTTCTCAAGTTTAGGGGTTGAGATTATTCCATCATATTGAATTTTATTTTATTAATTGAGGTAAAAATATACATAAGATAAAATTTACATTTTAACCATTTTTATTATAAGTGTACAGTTCTGTGGCATTAAATATATTTATATTGTTCATCCATCACCACCATCAATCTCCAGAACTTTTTCATCTTCAGCTTCTTTGGAAGCTACAAGGTAAAGACTCAACTCTACACTTGCTAATATGGTAGGTCTAGATATCATTGCAGGGCAATATGGAGAAGTAAGGCCCACGATATGGCTGTCAAATATGCTCATGTTTTTTCTCAATTAGAAAACAATTATTTGAATAAGAAAAAAACTTCCCTCATGGTGAAAAATGACTGCTAATTTGACGTAAAGACACTAGGTTTCGTCGCCATTGATAATTACATTCTGGAGATTTAGAGGATATAAACTAATGAGTCAGATGAAGGAAAAACAGTTTTGTGTTTTTAAAAACATCTCTGGCCATATACAGTTCTAGTACCAGCATTTCAATAGTGCCGCAGTTGATCTGGTTACTATATGTTGAATCACATTATATTTACACTTAGTTATGAAAGTAGAAATGATTTTTTGGAAACCTTAACAACACCTTGGAGCCATTGGCACACTACAAAAATATCCCATTTTTGTGTGTGTCATTAGGAAGCCACTTCAAATCCTCTTTTGGAACAAGAAAGGCTATTCGAAGAATTATATTTGTTTGTTTACATACAACTATTCCATTGTCACTTGAAAAAGGGATCAAGGCCGATTACAAAAAACCACACATACTCATACATGTAGATTAATAAAGGTTAATAAAAATTAAAAAGAGCACAGAGACATGAAAAAAAAGAAAGAAAGGTTGTTTCATGTCTGGGGAATGATTCATGAATATGGTGGGGGCAGGGCTGTGAGTGATAGGAATTACCACTTTTTGGTTTCTACCAAAATAGTATATATTGGTTTAGTTTGAGAATTACAGCTCTATTTGTTGAGAAGTTTGCCTACTGCAAAATCAAGATTGGAGGAGGGGAGAGGGAGAGTTGGGGGTTGGGGGGAGGCGGGAGGGACACCGAGTATATGGTGATGGAAGGGGAGCCGATTCTGGGAGGTGGGCACATAATGTGATGCATGGGTGATATGATGTGGACTTGTACATCCTGAAACTATCTAATTGTTACCAATCAATGTCACCCCAATAAATTTAACAATAAAAAAAAAAATCAAGATTGGGATGAAATTTCTCAAAGAATGTTGATTGGATTTCCTAGGATTGATTCAAACTCAAATTCAACACACTCCCTAAACTCTAAACTTTGAAGGGAAGGATGAGAGAAAATCCTGAAGACCTCTGCTCTAACAGAAAAGAGGGTACATGCATAAGTAACTAACAAAAGAAGGCTGTGAGGTACAAATGCAGGCTGTGGAAGATGAATTCTCAATAGGGGAAAGGTGCTGAGCAAATTTCTGGTTTGCCTTCCTCCTTTACCAATTTCCTTGACTAGTTAATGCCTTCGAAATGTTTTGGCTATTTTCATCGTCAGTTAACACGCTAAAAGTAACCCACGCAAACTATGAAAGCTCTCTGAACTTTCCACGTCTGTATATACTTCAACTGTAATCTGTACTACAAGGGCCATTTTTTTCTGCTTGTGTGATACCTGCAATTACCTGTGTTCTTGGGTCCCATCTCCTTAACTAAACCTAGGTCTGAATTCACACAGAGAAGTAATGCCAGTATCTTTTATTTGTACATTTGTATCTTTCATTTGTACATTTGTACAGTGCAGTGTTTCCCCATGGGTCATCTTTGGACCACATCTGGAGGTGCCTAAAAAACATCTTTCTGAGTTCCACCCTGGATTCACCTGGAATAGAACTACATACAGAGCTGAGCCAATGTATTGCTTCTAGTATGTCTTTCCATCATCTGCTGAAGATATCCACAAACCTGTCTCTTTTGAGCCTAACAAACTAACCGTTCTCACTGTTGTTAAAGCCAATGGAATATATATATTTTATTAGTGAAAGGGTTCTTTGGTCAAAAATGACACACCTCATAAGTAGGGGAATCAGGACCCAAACCAACTTTTGTGATTCCAAGTTCAGTGCTTATTCTATGGCATCTCTATGAGCCCCATGTCAAGACCTTTCAAGCCTCTTATTTCTTCTCCCAGTCTGCCTTAGCACTGAGCAGGGTTTCTACTTAGAGCCATGACTCCAGGTCTGACAGCGTAAGAGAGGAGGGAATGAACTGGCTGTCACAATCCTATTCCATCAATGCAATTGGGTCATCAGATTTATTCTTCAGTGATTACCATATATTATTACAGATAATAATATAATAGCATTAGATAATATTTATTAAGTTATTGTGGTGTGCCGGGTTTTGTGCTAAGCATTTTACATATTTTCCCTCATGTAAGGGAGGCATTATGATTATTCTCATTTTACAAATTAGGAAATTGAGGCTCAGGTAAATTAACAAACTTTAGTAAGTCCCGCATATATTAAGGATGCAAATGCAGGTGGGATGAAAGCTCAGTTGGTTTGAATCCAGGACTGATTTTTAACCATTCTACTCTGAGAGTCTTGAGTAATTTGAGATGGAGTGAAGCCATGTGGGTGAGGCCATGTGGGGGCTTCCATCAAATTCCTGGCTAGACAGGTAAAAGGATGGGAGAGTGCTCAGTGAGGGAAGGCCCTGGAGGAGACTAAGGAAGACAGTAGACAGCAGTTGGTAAGAGTTCTGCTTCTGATACATTAAAATGCTGAAAACAAGATTATACAAGTAGTCAATGCCCGGGTAGCTCAATAGGTTGAGCGCTTGCCTTGCAACTGCGAGGTCGGGATTAAATCCTGGCCTTGGCCTGTGCAAACCCATATGCTGAACTGCGGCACAACTGGTAACCACCGAGCCCTGCAGTGAAGGTTCTTACCTCCCATGTGGGAGGCCCTTGGTTCAGTTCCTGCCCCGCACAGCCCCACATACACCTGTGTGGATTGAAACTATGTCACCACTAATGATGTACAACAACGGAGATGACTCCGGGCCCTTTCCCATTCTTTCTCTCACTTTCTCTCAAACAATAAAATAAATCTTAAAAAGGAATTACACAAGTAGTCTTTTTACTGGTTTCCTTTTATAATTGGCATGGCAATAGAGGGTCAAGACACTAAGTGAAGAACCATGTGAATGGGTAATGAGAAGGGAGCACAGCAGATTTGGCCTCCTCCACCATTTTGCTGAGAGAGGGGCTGGGGGTTAGGAAGCCATTCCCACAGGATACTTGGGAGTTCATTTGTGAGAAGCCACCATTGAACTATTTCACAAATATTTTGGATTTCATAAAGCTTACTATTTTTCTCAGCACCAATCTGTCTACATTTTTACACCCAAATATCCTGTAGAGGAAATTTGATCCACATATTCGGAAGTTCTTTAAACTCTAGCCATTTAAAATGATAGTTAGCAGTTGTTTGTTTGTTTGTTTTTAAATCCAAGACCTCTTTTTGTTAATTTGTCAGTTTTGGAATCCACCCTTACTAAGTCAAATTCACTTGACAAAATTTAAAATTCAGCTTAATAAACACTTTATGGCTTGTGCTTTATCTCCTTTTTTCTATCCAGCATTTGTTGAATATTTGTAAGAAGTTCTGTGTCTGAGAAGATTAGAGTCCATTTGAGGACACATGATTTTGAAATGAATGAACATTTATTGATAGTCACCCTCTGCCTAGCTGGTCCCCAGAGAACAAGTGCTCTGGAAAGGGCAGAAGTGATGGGGACACAAGGATGATTTCTATGACAGCAAGGACCCGTTTAAATAAAATAGTCATATTAAATTGGAAATTAGTGGCTTGCTATTTAGAAATAAAACAGAAGTTCTCACTATTTCCAGGCTTCAAAATTTCTAATTTGTGTTCCAAAGTCTCATTAATGGAGTAATCAAACAAAACCCCCAAAACATGAAGAAGCAAGTCAATTCAATTGTTTCATTTAGTTATAGCTGATGCCTAGGGAACAAAGCATAATGGCTAAGAGAGTCTTAAGCGAAATGCTCTAATGCAGGGGTTCCCAACCTTTTTATACCCTAGTGCGCATTCTAAAATATCGGCAGGGCAGCGAGCACCAGCTATTTCTAAGGATATTTATTATTGAACAAGAATAAAAAATAATAAACAAAAATAATTTTAAAATAATAAATTTATTGTACAAATTATATACACACAAAGAAACATATATACAAAACGTAATACAAAGTAAATAAAAAACACATATAATAAAATTATTTAAAAAAACATAAAAGAAAACATTAAAAAAACCAATCTGTCAGTGTGATCTTTGGCATTGCATTTCATTGGCCAGTGCCTCGTAATTAGGAGAGTATGACGACAACCCTGTTAGCAAACAATTATTAAGATGCTCATCGGTAAGTCGAGATCTATATCGTGATTTTATTAAATTCATGTTTGAAAACAAAGATTCG
>PVKE010023776.1:0-24358 GCA_004027555.1 Craseonycteris thonglongyai | reverse complement strand
AAGGATTGAATCCCGGCCCCGGCCCATGTGGACCCATATGCTGAACTGGGGTGTGCTTCCTATGTGAGAGGCCCCAGCTCGGTTCTCACCCTGCACAGCCCCCTGCCCACCTGTGTGTGGAAAAAAACCACGTCACAAACTGATGATGTACAACTATGGAGACTGTTATAGGCCCTTCCTCTTCTCTCTGTCTCTGTCTCTGTCAAAAACAATAAAATAAATCTTAAAAAAAAACAAAAACTCATCTGCCATCTCAGTAAATGTTAATTCCCTCTACCAAGTTTTTAGCAAGGCTGTTGTTAGATTCACACCTTTCTTCTCCAGGTTTGTTTAAAATAAGACAGTATTCTAATGTATGGTGGGATTAAATGAATATAAGGTAATATGAAAAGAAATAAAGGAGGTCTATAATGGTCTATATTATGCAAACACCAAAAATTTTCCCCCTTGGAAATAGAGGTGGCATGACTACTGGTCACCCATATGTAGATCTCCTTTCCCTTCTGGGCATATGGGGACTACAGGCATGAGCACATGACTAGGTTTGGCCAATGAAGTGTAATGGGGCTGGGATACAAACACAGGTAAGAGTCTTCAGTTGCCCTTTCCTCTGTCATGGAAGTCCTAGAAGAGGACACTTGACCAGATGATGGCTCCACACAATAGCAGCCTGTATTGCTGAAGTCAGAGAGACTGCTGAGTCAGAGAGACTCAGGCCCTAATGTCTCCTGGACTCGGGTGAACTTTGAACAAAGACTAACTCAAATGCCTCTGAGATACTGGGGTCATTTGCTACTGTAGCACGGATCAGTCTTTCTTGACTGAAACAGAAATGCACTCATTTTTTCTCTTATTTTATATCTTTCTATAACTCCTTGATGCAAGTTTCAATGAAATCTCTTCCAGTTTTAAGATGACCTGTATACAACTTAGGGGCCTTGCTTTAAGCATTTCTGAAAGGTGCTGAAGAACTTGGGCTGTGGAAGCTGACTGCCTGCCTTACAATTCTGACTTGACCACTTCCTGCCTCTATGACCTTGGGCAGCACGTTTCCAGAATTGTAGTTTTCTCACTTGTATAATGTAGCTAAGAGTGTCTAAGGCATTGGGTTGTTATGAGTAGAAAATACTGTTATGAGAAAAAATTGAATACAAAAAACAAATACATACAAAAAATTGGCATAGGGTAAGCCCTTGTTGATAAGGGTTACATATCATGTTTTGTCAACATCAATCCTAACCCATTTGAGGGCACACACTGTTTTATTTAGCTGCTCCAAAATTTCCTTTGGTAATTAGGAGAATTGATAACTACATTATTAAAGTATATAAAACCACTTCTATATTCTAATAACAAAAGGCTCGAAATGCTTTTATTAAAGACAGCTCTAATGAACTGTTTTGTTAGCGGTTCCAAAGAGTTGATCTATTCCTTTTCTTTCTTTCTTCTTTTTTTTTTCAGTTCTAGGGGTCAATGTTAAATAGATGAAATTCACAAATACAATACTAGTAATGGTAAATGATGCATTCATATTCAAATTACATCAATACTATAAAATCAGAATTTCTTAGGAAAAAGAACACTAAATAATAGACAGCCTTTGAACTTACAGACAAAAAAACTGAAAGGTGAAGCCTCTGATATAATACATGAGAAAATGAGGCTTACATTATTCAGCAGCTCATTCATTTTAGATAGTAGCTAAATTGTCTGAAATCACTTTCATATTCTGCAGGAATCAAACATATTAAAAATGTCAAAACAACATTAGGTAACTCCTTTCAAGCGTCAAAATAACTGCTAGGAATAAAGAAAAAAACTGCAGAGTTCAGGGCTATGAAGAACACAATTAAGTCGTGATGTGGTGGGAAAAATATTATGGGGAGTAATGCTGGCAGAAAATGCCAACTCCATCAGTTCCTAAAGGGTTGATGTTGGTAAAATGAGATCTTGGATTTCTTTGCTTGTAAGTCAGGATAATAATAACTATTTTATGCATTTATACTAAGTACGTAAAAAGAAAACTAAGAAACTTATGCAGTTTCATAAAGCAGTTAATCATTTTAGTTTACCTATCCTTGATGAGCATATAAGTCATAAATTATAAGGAATATTAATTACCTCCTTATTTTACCTTAACCTTCACACAATTCTATAACCTATTAATATACTGATTTAACTACATTTCAAAGAGAGGTTTATTTACAAAGTTTCTTTTTGTTCCACTTTAGTTTGTGCCAAAAATACCAAAATGATAAATCCATGTGCTTCCAATGAAATTACTTTCTACATAATTACAGCTCCACTAAGATGTGGCTAACTACGGTTTTATATTCAACACTGCTGTGTAGCCTAATTGTAGAATCACATCTGTCATAATTTCAGAATCAGGCAACTTGAACAGTTCTAAAACTCCAAAGTGTTTAAAGTTTATTTATTTTATTAATTTTTGACAGAGAGAGAGACAGAGAGAGAGAGAGAGAGACAGAGAGAGAACTGAACTAGGGGAGCTCCCAGTTCAGCATATGGTTCCGCACGGACCAGGGCCGGATTCGATTCTCTGTCCCCGGCACTGCAAAGTGAGCACTTAACCCACTGAGCCATCCCGGCTTCCCCTCAAAGTGTTTAATGTAAACATTTAAATACAGTGCCAGAATGACCCAGAAAACATCATATGACTTTCTGCTAGTGTCTATTAATCATCAGAAAATGCGCACTTTACCTAATTAGGTGATATGGATTTTTATTGCTAATAAATCATTTGCAATCATCAGTATGCAACTAAGTACATTACAATGTAATATTTTTCCACAAATTTGAGAGCACATTATAGTAAAATGTGCTACTAACAGAGAATTGGGAGAAAGAAACTGAATCAGGACAATTATAAGACTTGATATTATATTATCACATATATTTCATGGAAAACAATATAGTCAAGTTTGTGATTCATGACTTGATAACATCATTCCCCATTCAATTATTAAGACTTTTCTTCACAGAGCACCACAAAAGCTATAATTAGAACCTATAGGCAAATGATCTTGCATAGGTGCAGAGACTCTGTGTACCTGCTGCTCTTGGGTATGTTAAAAGCAAATCAATTACTTCTCAGTCCAAAAAAAGTCATGTATTATAGTGCCTCAGTCCTTTACTCATTAAATAATTAAAAGCAAGCATTTTTCAAGCACCATTATTTTAGGTAAATGAAACCACTTTAGTTAATAGCAGACTCATTTTTCTAGAATATTATTAAACTAATGAGGTAGGTATGAATATAACAATATCATATTGGAAGAGAGGGGAAATTTCTCTTCTTGTATGCTCTGCATTTTCATCAGATACTTTATATTTAGCTTAAGCATGACCTAAAAAATATCAGTTTAATTTCTTTTTATAACTGCTATATCTACTGGGAGATGGAAGAAAACTTTTCTCAATTTTTATTTTCTTTTTGCCTATCATCAGTAGAAATACAATAAACTCCCATCACAAAAATAGAACAATCTTTGTTTAATCCATTTCCTGTTTGCCCCAAAAATATACACCAGTGGTGCTTTGAGGCTGCAGAGTTTACCCCAGAAAACTTGGGGATTACAGTCCTAACCTTACCCCCAAAGTTTGCCACACACACACACACACACACACACACACACACACACACACACACACACACTTAAATACTAAGCATCACATACTTTTCTGTTACATTAGAACTAGAGACAAGAACAGTTTTCATATTATATTTTATTTTCATATTGGTAAGCTGACCAGACATACCATTTGAAATGGAACAGAAAACAACGGTACTGTCCCGTTTCAAATGGCATGATACATATGGTCAGCCTACTGACATCTTGAATTTCGCTTAGTGAGACTAGGGTGACCATATGAACCATTTGAAATGGGACAGTACCATTATTCTCTAAACATCTGGTCAGCCTACAAAAAAGCATGTTTATGTAAAGTTAAACAAATGAGGCAGAGAGTTGCATTTGTTTGTTTGTTCAAATGACAAAGGGGTTAAATGAACAAGACAAAACCTTTCCTATTCCAATAAATGGATACATTTAAAAAATTATATGTTCTATCTTTCATTAAAAACAGGTAATGTCATAAGCAGTAGTACTGTTTCACATTTTGTAGAACATCACTTTTCAAGGAGTAGGGAGGCTATTAGCTCTGTATACACTACTCTATGTATGAATAAGTGTTTGGATGCATACGATGGGGAAATAAGAACCCTACTCATGATTTTAGGAAAGCATTTCTATTTTGGGATCTTCAGGTAGAGGAAATATGTGCCATGTTATAAGGATAATTTTATGGATGATGTGCAGAGCTTGCACGTCAGAATTTGAATGTTGAAATGTTGGCTGATTAAAAAAACTATACTGCCACTTATAAAACTTTAATTACAAGATTCCTGACAAATATTTTGATGCGCTGCATTAATTACTTTCCATGTTTTATAAATGTGTGTGTGTGTGTATATATATATATATATATATATATATATATAAAGCCCCAGTCAACGTTGCCAAATTATCAGTTGCAGGGGGGTGGGAAGAGCCTATTGGCCCAATATATTCCATCATTAATTAAAAAACAAGGAAACATGGAACAAATAAACTCAAAAGGAAGTCCCAACACTGCTCTAATTTAACACTTAATATTGATTATATAACAAAATATAGTAAGAGACGGTCAATAACTCTTTTTCTAGGTTGGGATTTACCGGTAACTCCGCTTTCTAGGCCAACAGTTACTTATAAATGTATTCAATAAAACCAGTTATTATAATTTGAGCATAGGTCACAAATCAAACTTAAAAAGATGGTCTTTCATGGAATAGTTTTGTCTATATGGTACTTTGAGGCAGAGCTGGATTTGAAACTCTAGGCACCTGGCTCAACGTCCTTATTCAAACAGCTTGAATTACCGGTATTCAACTTATTCAACTTGCTGTTTTATAAGCACAGTATCTACTCTGTGGATGATTTGTGTTTGCTAAGATGTTCTACTTTGAGATCCAGATTGGTTACGAGATACCAACTGGGAGTCAACATCTGAAACTATAAGATAATTATTATAGATTCAGTAATTGGCTGTGGCACTGGCTATGGAAGCAAGACAGTCTGAAGAAATAAAACCACATGTTTTGTAAGACTGTTCATAATATCAAAGGTCTAACACTGGATGAACACTAGAAAGAAAGTAATTACTTAAATCAACCAAGATGATGAAACCCTGGGTTTATTTATATCAAGCTAAACGGATGCATTAAAAGTTAATATATTATTTTGTTATTCAAGAACTCAATTATTTGTTTACCTGACATATTTATTAATCATACTGGTAATATAATTAATAAATTTTAATTATGACCTTTTTAAATTGGGGGCTTATGTTTTATAAGTTTCTGAAAATTTTTATTAAATCTGCTTTCATTATCTTCATGTCCAACACATACAGAAGAAAATTCATGCTGAGTAAATTTTTAACACATCATCCTATATATTTTTACTATTTGATTGTTCATGAGATTGAAGCTGATTATCTTTCTGTCATTTTGCCTAAAATATACTTTCATCTTTTAATAGAAAGGTATTTAGTAATAGTGTTCCAAATTACCATAATGTAGTTGGAAAAGGCAACAAATTAATATGATTGAAGACTACCTCCTGGTAGCAACAAAAATTAAAGTTTAGGCTAAAAGCTAAATCGTAAAAAGATTATAGTACTCTTAATAGATACACAATAAACAAATTTCCACCCAAGATAGCTCCTTCTACTCCTATCATTTAATGGGCTTATTTTGTTTAGGCACACACTTTACATCATGATGTTACATGAGATAAACTCATTTCTAGTTCCAGGGCAAAGAATCTAATCAATCCAAATCATGGTAGTTGTAAGTCATTAAATTGAGAGTGAAGAACTTTTACTGAATGTTAAGAGTAAAGGATTTCTTCTATTTCTTTCATAAAATAACAAAGACCCTGGGCATATTGCAACTCAGGGGAATCAGCTTAAGGTTAATGCTAAAAATATCCTGTTCCAGAAGCATCTTTATTTTCTCCTATGATTCTCTTATAAATGGGGTTCCCTCAGGGAATAGAGAGAGATTGATGATGCAGGAGACAATCTTCCCACTGCTCCAGTGCACTGGCTTATGGTGTGTACTGGAGGAATGCTGGGTGTGGGGAGGGTGTGAAGGGGTTGACCATGTAAGAGGCATTCAATAAGTGGTCCTTGAGGTACCAAAATAGGTAACATGAAAGTATGTTCTATTCATAACCTGATTATGATATTTAAAATCCTGACCTACACTCATGGTTATCAAATTCTGTCAGTGTTACTATGTACTTTAATGCATATTAAGATGGGATCAAATGCATCACTGCTTCAGTTAAATTCTGAGGAAAATTTTGTTCTGCAATTATATACTATTGTTTATTAAACATATATTTCTACCACCCAAAATCTTTCATTAGCTATATGGTTGAACATATAGTCATGATTGTATAGTATAGAAAATAAACTTTTGGGTATTATCCCTCAGCATGTAACGATGTAAAATTAGTGGCAAACATCTTTAGAAAAAAATAATAAAATAGATCTCCAGGTTTAAAATATGTCATTATAAAGCATTAGGTTAAAGTTAACAGCATGACACATTATTAATGCACAGATGAGTTAGGCACTAATGAATGAATAATGAATAAAATGAATCGAATGCCATCTCTTCAGTAAAACAAACTATTTGAAATCTACAGGTCACTGTCATAGGTCAACTGAACAAAATATTCAGCTTCTTTATTATTCTGTGTTTTTTGATGACACAATTTTTTAAATAATGTATACCGAGTATATAAACAAGGTACTGCACACTTACCAGGTGATTTTTATGCCACTTTGCTGAATGCAGGATTTATATATTTGGGCTTTTTATTGCTTGAGTAGAAAGTGCTCATTACTTATTATTTATGTTTATAATATAAAAATCAAAATAAAACAAAAAGTGTTTTTAAATGGCATACATCACACTGTTGTAGTGGTTGATTTCCTCAAGATCGTCTTCTGTGGTTTTGGTGCAGTGGGAGGAGGCACAGTTGCAGGTCTGAGAGGGGGGAAGCTGTTACTGTGGCTTATTCCCAGTCCCCCATTTTCGAGTGGAAATGGGGGGAAGTGGGATGCAGAAGGGAAGGGAGGACCTTGGGGAGGACGCTTTCCTGGTGGGTGGACAGGTTCACTGTGTAAATGGACCTCCCGGTTTTTGATGTTATACTGGCTGTCACAGTCAGGACAATAGCCATGGTACTGCACTTTTTCATTAAACCGAACTCGTTCCCGAGGCCCTGCCTGGGGGCACCGGTCCTTCTCAGGTCTGTGTATCAGAGGCTGTGCAGGAGCCTTGTCCAAGTTACTACTGGGTATGCAGCAAATGTCTCCATTTGGAATTTTGTTTGGTGCCACTGGTATGCCTCCATTTCGTAAAAGGGTGCCATTGGTCTTTACAGGATTGACAGTTGGCACCACCCTTTGGGGGTCTTCACACTTCACAGGTGTCAACCGTGGAGGAGGTGGTGGAGGGTTTGGCTTTCTCAGGACCGTGAGGATCGCAGATGGGTGTGCTGGGGGCTTTAGGAGAGGTGCGTTGGCCTGCTCTTTGATCTTCTCTATGCTGGAGGCTGTTGTGCCGCTTGAGCTACTATTCAGGGTGTCTGTTTTGGAGCTGTCAGTCATTTCATCCTCCAGCTGTAGGTCTGAGGTCAGGGTGTCAATCTGGTCAACTACCTGGTGAAAAGGACAAAGTAATTGTATTGAAGAATAACCCAAAGCAAAATATACTAAAAAAGATGTCTTCTAGTCAAGCTGTTGATATTCCATCACTGTTTAATGTTTTCATTCAATGAGTTTACAGAATAGCTGCCATAAAAGTGCCTACTATTTAATAACATAATAATTTTAAATGCCTAAAATATAATACGCTATTTATGTGTATGTTCTAATGCCAATTCTGTTATACTCACCAAAGATAAAATCTTGATTCAGAAACATAACTGATTTTTAAAAACAAAAGGAGGGGACTTTGCTTAGCATGTAGAAGCTATAAAAGACCATTAATCTCATGCTAAAAATAAGAAAAAATCAGAAAATCTGCAAAATTGAACCTTTCTCAAGAACTTCAAAAACTATAACAAGATTACAAGGTACCCGAGTGAATTCACCCGCAAAGAGTTTCACTTTTAAGTTCTCTGAGAATACATAGGACATATCAACTGTTTCACCTTTGGCAAATCACAGGGAAAAGAGGGAGCTTCCACCAAGTGAATAAAAATAACAGCTAAAACTTTAATGAATAATTAATTAATTAAGGTGGAGTGGGGGCTATCATGATAACTCAGAATCCTGAGGAGCCCAGATGCAATGTCTTCTGTTCTCCCTCATTGCCTTTTATCCGAGTGCCACTCACTGGGAAACTAAAGGTAGGGAAGAGACTGGAAAATGTCCCTCTTGGGCACATATGCACAAAGCCCCACTCATTCGCCAGCCCAGTCTCACAAAACAGAAGCCTTAAAGACTACAGGAAGGGCAAAAAAAAAATAGCTCTAACCTCTAAGATACAGGCAATGATCTCCTGCTTCTGGGAGAGGGTAGAAGCAAAAGCTGACTGACCTTGGGGAAGAGGGCAGAAAATTCTCTTGGGCCCAGGAACACTACAGATGCCTGCTATCCCTTGGGGAGGGACTCATCACAACCACCAGTCAAGACCTGCCATAGACACTAGACAGAGGCAGGGAACTGAATGAAGCTGGCAGAGCCACCAGACCACGATGCAGATTCCACCCCAAGTGAAGAAGAGTAGTTCTAAAGACAAGGAAATTGGTGGAAGCATGTTAGGCAATGCAATTTTAAAAAAAGTTTGACAAGGCCACTAGAGAATCATGGAGTCAAAGCTGCTCATAGGAATCTGGCATCTTCTATAACAGGCTTGCTTTAGTGTCTCTCCTATTCAGTCACTGTTTGGGGGCAGCTTATGGGAAGAATGGCCTCGACTCAATTGCTGGATTTCAGCATGGCTGTCAGACCCTTAGTCATTTATACTCCACCCAGTCAAAGATCTTGGAGGCCATTCTCATGGCTACCCTATATGTACATGCGTTATTATGTACAAAAGAAGATGAAAAGGTTATGATTCTGTTAATAATTTATTTTTCTATGGAGATAGTTCCTTCATTTCAGCTGCCTCTGTTTGTATATGTTTCTGTCCTCTCTTACTCAGGACTAAGTTTGTCCAACTGTGAAGGTGGCTCTTTGACACATGGTGGCTGGACTTGGTTCAAACTGAAAACGTCATAACCAACTAGAAATTAGGGAGGATAGAGAGATTTTACTTTTTCCTCATGAGACTTAAGGAACTGGTTCATGCTAATGCCACCAGAGTTAATTAAGACTTCTATTTTAACTCTTAAATCCATTCATTTCTATTTTCATTTCCTTGATCTTAGTCTGAGCAATCATTATTTACCATACAGGCCAACCAGTTACCTTGCTTTGCCATTCTTTTTTGCAATCTTAATGATCTTTTTAAAATATAAAGGGGCTCTTGTCAACTCCCTGTTTAGAATCTCTCAAAGCCTGTTCACTTCTCCTGCGATAAAAATCAATACTTAACATGGACTTCAAAGTCCTGTATAGTTTTACTTAGTGTTATGCCGGTAAGTCTGTAACAACTTGTTCTTAGAGGTATAAGAGGATCCTATTTTAAATAGTTTTGCCAATTTCCACAGTGTGAACATCCACCATGGTCAATTTCAAGTTAGTAAATTCAACATCACTGAAGGTGAGGTTGGGAAGAAATGTATAGTAGCATATCATTTTAAACCAAGTTTGTCCAACCCACGGACTATGCAGCTTTGAATGCAGACCAACACAAATTCATAAACTTTCTTAAATATTTTGAAATTCTTTGCAATATTTGTTTAGCTCATCAGTTATCATTAGTGTTAGTACATTTTATTGTGTGGCCAAAGACAATTCTTCTTCCAGTGTGGCTTAGTGAAGCCAAAAGGTTGGATACCCCTGTAACTTTCTACCACACTAACTAAATAAACATAGTAATTAAACTCAGGAGCACAAAAAAGTAAATTTAGTAAAATAATTAAGAATGACTAGTAATAATTAGAACATTTATTTTTTTATTTTTATTTCTCTAAAGATTTATTTTTTATTGTTTTTGACCGACAATGAGAGACAGAGAGAGACATAGAGAAGAGAGAAGGCCCAGAGCAGTATCCATAGTTGTACCTCATCAATTTTCTACAGTTTCATTTCATAGGTGGGTATGGGGCTGCACAGGGCAGAAACCAGGCTGGGAGCCTCCCGCATGGAGTTCGCCTGGATGAGAACCAAACTGGGGGCACACCCAGTTCAGCATATGGGTCTGCGTCCAGGATTTGATCCTCAGACCCAGGGGGTTGCAAGACAAGCGCTCAGCCCACTGAGCCATCTCAGTGTCCCCTAGAACCATTATTTTTAATATAACTTATTTAACTTAAATATATATACACACACACACACACACACACACACACACACACTTATTTTTGTAATAATGATTATTTAACTGTTGGCACACACAATTTCCAAAATATAACAATTGGTCCTTTATGCAATAGCTCATGTAAGCCAGCACATCACTATCTTTTACTCCTAAATAACTCTATATCCTCAATTCTCAAGTTTCCCTTTCCTTTCTGTTCTCAAACCTCTCTGGTTTTATTTTATATCCTTGTAATAGTAAATCTGCTTTCTGCCACAGGACATTTGCACATACCAATTTTTCTTTGTGAAATGCTCTGACCTCTCCTCTTTGTCTAATTAATTACTACTCATCTTTAAAATCTTAGCTCAGTAGTCATTTATGAAGCAAATCTTCCCCATTCTGCCACAATTCTTATAGATAAAGTAAATTTGCTAAATTGGTTATATATTCATAAGAAACTGTATTTCTTTCATTTAAGGCATTCACATATTTTTTTTATTGTATGCTTAGTAGAAGTATAAACATTGGAATAATATTTACTCTCTAGAATAAAATCTCAGTGAAATCAGGGAACTTTTTTTGTTTTTATTAATGTATCCTAAATTCCTAATATAGTGAATGACATTCAATAGGGGCTTAATAAATATTTATTAAGTAAATGCATTGACGGTTATTTCTTTAGTTCAAGTGAGAACAAAAGCATTTTCTTTCTTATTTGATTTTTTTTTTTTATATCTTTTTATATTTATAGAGAGTAATTATTTTATCTTCAGTGCATATTTATTTCTATTTTACTTTTGACAGATAGAGAGAGAGACAGAGACAGAGACAGCTAGAGAACCAAACTGTGGGAACTCCCCAGTTCAGCATGTGGGTCCTGCCTGGGCTGGAGCCGGGATTCGATCCTCGGTCCTCGTGGCCTCAAAGCGAGCGCTCAACCCACTGAGCCGTCCCGGCTTTTCCCACTTATTTGATTTTTAAAGGTGGTATTATTACTTTAAAAAGTCATACTTGCTCAGTTATTCTAGAATAAAAGAGGGAAAATAATTATTTAGCCATAAATGATCCACAATGTCAGCATATTCTCCAGCTCTAGGACAGATATCATAGAAATTAAAGTGGGAGGACACTTAAAGAATATGAGAGACAGAGGGAGGGCTTTGGTTCATGGGTGCTGTGGACTATTTAACCTAGAAGGTAATCTACCCTAAACCTTTTATATGCTGCAAAGGAGAGCTGGCCTATTGTGAGGGAACTAAAACTGATGGTCAGAGATAAATAAGTACTGGCTGGGTCTTTGATGGCTTTATAGTTCCTGGCTGGTTTTAATTTCTACATTGTTATTGCCTCAATGACAAAATACCAACAGAATAAACAACAAAACAGAACTACCCTCATGGAGCAATGAGTCTTGCCAAAGAATCTGACATTAATTAGATACTTAAAACAAATAACTGTTAAACTGCAACTGGCTCAAGTGAACGACAAATACAAGATATTATAAGAGGAGAATAAAAAGACCCCATCTGAAAGTCCATGAAGCATTCCTGAGAAATGAACTGCAGTTAAATGGCAGAAAGGGGGCAATTTTAATAGTCCACACAGGAAAAAACCTATTAAAGGTCCTTTTAAAGAAGACTCTTGGATGAAGGGCATGATGAGAGATGAGTCTAGAGAGTTAGGTAGCAGCTAGGCTGTGAGAGTACTTATTACGTTATGATAAGTACCACATATTTTTAAAGAGTTCCAGAAGTGAGAGAAGCAATATTCAAAGATACTATGAACTGATATTTTTCAAAACTGAAGCACCACTTAAGTAAAGAAGTAACAGAATTCCAAACAGGAAAATATAAACAGCCCCACATTCAGACGTACCAAAATGAAAATTTAAACCACTTAAAGTAATGATGAAAGTTTTACAAAAATAAGAAGAAAACAAAGCCAAATATTTATACAGTAACAAAAATTAGGCTGACAGGAGATATTCACACAAGCAATGAAACAAATTTTAGAAATGTGCTTAATACTGAAAAAAAAAAAGTAATTGGAATTGTAACATAATTTAACTCTCCTGTAAAAGTGAGAGTGAATTAGACATTGCTAGACAATAAAGATTAAAAGATTATACTTCCTTTTATAACCCAGCAAGGAAAGCACTAATTAATGACAAATCAGAAAAATGTAAAAAATTTGAAGAAAAGACTGGAATACAAGAATCATAGGTGGGTGAACAAAAAAATTGTTAAATAAGTAAATCAAAATATACAATGATTAGAAAATAATATAAAACTGAGAGCAACAAAGGAACAAGGCAAACAAAGAAACAAAAACTCATAGACACAGAAAACAGTTTAGTGGTTATAGAGGGTAAGGGTAAGGGTGGTGGTTGAAGAGGTGGGTCAAACATACAGTGATGGAAGGAGACCAAACTCTATGTAGTGAGCACACAACATACATAGAAGATGTATTGTAGAATTGTACGCTTGAAACCTATATAATTTTACTAGTGAATGCCACCCTAAATAATTCAATAATATAAAAATTAAAAAAAAAAAGAAATAATAATATACTAATGACTAATTTGGAAGGTTTAAAAATGTAAAACTAAAATATTAGGAAAAATAACATGTCTGGAGAAAATCACAGTTAAAGCATTGTTGTGTGTGTAAGGCATCAGTATCTATTTGGTACTATTTAACTTAAGGCTTTATTAAGTCATGAATAACTATAGCAAAATCTAGGGCAACTACAGAAATAATAAACAAACATAATTTTAGAATAATATAAATATTAAAAAGCGAGTAAGAAAAATTTGGCAAATCTTAATATGGTAGATTATAAGAAAACTAAAAAATGGGTAGTAATAGAAATAACTGCATAAGACAGTAGAAAAAATAACTTCAAACATATTAGTAATCACAAGCATGAAAAGATTAAAATAATTTATTCAAAAAGACAGAAATATTGAATTTAAAATGATAAAAATAAGATACAGCAGAAAATAACCAAATGAAATCTCTATTAATACATTAGCACTAACCCACAAAAAACCTCAATCTGAATCCTTCTTAATCAAGAGTATTGTATCCATACTGACTTAAGAGAAAATACTTAATGACACAAAATTGAGAATTAATGTAGACACATAGAAAAACAGAAAAAATGCTGTAAAGAAGTAATTCATTAATTCACAAAACAAGGACATAAAATTTCTTAAAACCATCAAGAATAATACATTCAAACTCACTAGTAAACAAGGTAGTAAAAACTGGAGAAAAGGGAGATAACATTTATACCCAATAATTTAGTAAAAAAATAAATAAAAGGTCTGATAACTCCAATTGTTGGTGATGACGGGAATAAATGTGAAGTTTGAATATTGCCAGTGTGAATGTGTAAATTCAGTCAGTTGGAAAACTTCTTATAATGATCTAAACATTTAGTAAAGGTACATACCCAACATAGGGTACATATCTTCTAGGAACAAAGCTAGGCCACATTAGAGAAACTGCCAGAGGTGCAAGGGTTGAAAAAAACATAAAGATAGTTCTAGCAGGTGTTTGTTTTGTCATAGCAAAAAATCAGAAACAATCCAAATATCTATTATTAAGTGGTTAAGCCAGTAAACCTAAAGTAGCACAAATAAAGTCGCTAATGCTATTGAATTAGCAAGAATAAATCTCAAAAAACTAATTCTGAATTTAAAAAGTTAAAAAATATATTTGGTATGTATATTAGTTATTTAAAGAGATACGTGTAGTTTAGTTTACACAATGGGAAGATAAATACTACACATCAAGGAGAAAAAGAAATGGATAAAGGAAGGCATCAGCTATATAGCTAAAATACTTTATTTCTTTTTAAACTTGATATAAATTAATTAAAGTGTTAATGTTTGTTATATCTGAGTTATATTTGTTACACAAATTTATTTATTTTCTGTCATGTGTAAAGTATTTTATAATTTGAAAGTGAAATAAATATATAGCCCTAGTTAAAGTTAGAAAGAAAGAAAAGAATTCTTACAGTTGCCATGTGGAGAACATATTGAAGGGGACTACAGTTTATTTACTCAGCTAGTTAGACACTTTTGCAGCCAACTGAGAGATGAATAAATTAACCAGACAAGGCATACACTGTATTCTTATTATTACATTTCTATGTTTTGCTCAATCTACTTCAAAGTCTCATATTGCAACTAAAGGAATTATAAGCACATGATGGAATTAAAGGAAACATAAATGAAAGAAAGTAGAATGAGGTAGACAGATTGTCTGCAGATTTTGGGAGGTGAGAAGACAAAATGACACCAATCATAAATCTAAGAACATCCACACCGAAATTTCAGGTGCAAAGGTGAGATGTCTACCTTGGATTTGAAATTGAGTCATCTGTCCAAGTAATTGTGGTTATTCAGGTCTGTGGAGGAATTTGCTAATGGGAGTCAAACAGAGAGAAAGAAAGAGATTTAAATAAAATATAATGACTAGAATTGCCTTGGATTCCTAAAGCTGTCTGGATTTCTACAACAACTATAATTTTTTTAAACAATATTGTTTCTTAGATACCTGGTCAATCAGCTGCTTAGATAGTCCCACAAAATGCCAAACACCCTAATAATACAATTCTCTTATATAATACATATTTATTCCCCTTGCCCTGAGTGTACTTGATAGAGTATACAATTTTAGATAATGGAAGTAACCCAGGGTAAATAAGACAGTATCCTGAAGGTGTCAAAGACCCAGACTCTTAACTTTCTGCTCTGCTATCCTAGGGGTGCAGTCTCCATTTTCATACCCAAGTTCATAGCTGGAGATCTGGCCTTCACATATACATTTCAAAAAGGATAAAAATAAGTGTGAAAGACACACCTACCTCCTTTTAGGGAGATGTTTAAGGAGTAATCATTTTATTTGTTCACCCAAAATTATCTAGATATAAGAAGGCTGAAAACTAATAGCCTTTTATCTAAGATTCAGTGTGCCCAAAGAAAAGCTATGGTTCTACAAAATAAAAAAAGAGAAAGGATATTCCAAGGCATCTCATTTTCCTTGATTATGAAAGTAGATATGAAAGATCAAACACACTTAAAAATTTTAAAACGTTTTTAAAAGACAAAATAAGGTATATTTTGAGGAGGTGTGTTGTTTGCTTTTTAAATAGTCATTGAAAGTGGAATATAGAGAGGGAATGAGAAATAATGCCAAACTTTGAGTGTGAAATTGTTAAATGACTGTGTTTCACAGTGGAAAAATTATGTCAAATGGTCCCACACTCTTAAGTGCAGTGAGACTGGCAACACAGTCATTGCCCATACGCTAGAGAAAAACTGAGATTCTTGTATAGAAATGGAGTAATGTCTGGATAAGAAGGCTCGGAGTGTTGCTGGTAGCAAGTCAGAATAAGGCTCTTTATATTTTTCCTTTGGGAAAGTGGTGGAAATGGGGTAAGAACAGGTAACTTGTCTTCTTTTTGCCCAGATACCCTAAAGCAGGAGTGTCAAATCTTTTGGCTTCCCTGGGCCACAATAGAAGAAGAGTTGTCTCGCGTCACACATAAAATACAGTAACACTAATGATAGTCGATAGGCTTTAAAAAAATGCAAAAAGATCTCATGATGTTTTAAGAAAGTTTACAAATTTGTGTTGGGCCTCAAATTAAATCTGCATGCGTCTCAGAGATGTCGATGTTTACAATAGCTTAAGGAACACATGAAATATCTGAGACGTCTTCCTATGTCAAGGGGTCAAGTGATATGGGAGAAAGTACTATTAAAGTACAGCTTAGCTTCATATAGTTAAAATGTACTACATATAACGATCACTTCATGTAAGTTCTGCAATTACTTGTCTATCAGTTCTAAAGGGTGTCCCGATATTCACGCAGGATTTAAATTTTGCGTCATTTGTGCAGTAAAGTGCTGCCAACAAAAAAAAAAGACAGCGTGATAGTTCAGGGCTATTAAAAATGGAGCGCTACGCAAAAGAACAACGTGTTTTCATTGTTGAGCAATGGAAATTTACAATTTTTAATTATAAACCTGTGTTTTCTATCAAAATTATTTCTTGCATGAATTTTGGGACACCCTTTAGGAAGTGAGGCAATTATGACTTTTCTTTCCCCTGTAACAAACATCATTTACAGATTGAAATGCCATAGCTCACTTTAATTTTTGTTCTCATAAGATATCTTGTTATTTTAACAGGGAACATGCTTCTACTGAGGCTGCCTATAAAATGTGGAAAAGGAAACATCTCTCATAATTTGCTTTAGGAGCTTAATGGATATAAATGGCTCATCTACTTGCATTTTATGAGTACACACTTCAAAATAATTCCATTATGTTAATAATGTTCAGGCAGAAGATGGGATGGCTCAGAGGGTTAAGCGCTCGCTTTGGGGCCCCGGGGACCGAGGATCGAATCCCAGCTCCTGGCTCCGGCCCATGCGAACCCATATGCTAAACTGGGTTGTGCCCCCAGTTCAGTTCTTGCTGGGGCCTATGTTGGAGCCTCCTGGCCCGGTTCCTGCCCTGCGCAGCCCTGCGCCCACCTGTGGAGTAAAACTATATGGAAAACTAATGTCAACTATGGAGGCTGTTCTGGGCCCTCCCCCTTCTCTCTGTCTCTGTCTCTGTCTCTGTTTCTCTCTGTCAAAAATCAATACAATCTTTAAAAATAAAATAAAATAATGTTCAGGACACTGAAACTCATGATAATGGAAATGTAAACTTTATCACAAACTCATAGCTCTCCATCTCTACATCTTTTTGCATTTATAAATGTATAAATGAAATAAACCTCAGGTTGTATATTATATTCCCAATTGGTGTTAAACTAGCTCAATAAACATTCTGTAAACACCATGAATAAGAATGGAAGAACAAAACTTCTCTCTATCTAATCCACTCTTTCTTCTGTTTAAACTATTCTCTGTACTGCAGTCAGAGCTTTCTTTTAAAATGTATATAATTCATATTATATATATGTATAATATAAATCAGGGGTCTCCAAACTTTTCAGGCCGCATTAACTATCAAACAGCAGTTTGGGGGCCGACTACACACTCGAGGTCCAAATAAAAAAGAATCAAAACATAGATGTTGCTTTTAATTGTTTATTTAATATTATTTTATTCAGATATAAAGGTCTCCACAGGCCGGATGAGAGGGCCTCCGTAATTTGGAGACCCCTGATTATTAAACCTCAAGTGGTATGCTATCGCTTTTAAGATAAAGATCAAACAGTAAGGTTACAATACTCCTCAGATCTTTGCGTGCCAGTGTGCTCTGCTCCGGTGCCACTCATCCTCATTCTGTGCTCTTTTCATTTCTTCCAGGTCTTAGAAGATGCTAAGTGCCTGTTCTTGGTCTTGTAAAACATACTCTACCTAGACCTAGTTATTCTTTACTGTTTCCTTCCAGAGTACAAGACCATACCCACAGACACAGACACACACACACACACACACACACACACATCTCATAGCCTTCAAAAATTAGCCCAAATAAGTCCTCATCAGAAAAATACTCCAGAGTGCCCTGAAGTCCCATTACATGGCTCTAGAGCTCCTGAGCCTGTTTCACTGCACATTCCACACTAATAAGGTGATTAACAGTGTAATTATCTATTTAATGTCTGTCTCCTTGGCAAGAATATAAACTCTGTGAGGACAGGTTTCCTGTCCTTTGTGTCTAGAAAAACTATATATATAATCTACAAATAACTGATAAATATAAATAAATCAAAGAAAAATATTACAATAAAATATTTTTACTTTAGGTACCTATTTCTCACAGTTCAGTGCATGTTTATAAACTTTTGAAGTGATGAATTTGGATTGTAAGTAAACTATGTTCATGAGATTTCTAGTCTCCCTTTCTCTAACATAAACATATACACACATATTTTAAATATAGAAGACACTTCCAGAAGTAGCTCTGTTGGAAGGAAGATACTGAAATGATATATTAAAATAAAACTGCAAGATTAATAAAGCATTTTTAATTATCAATATCTCTAAAGAAATATTTACATGTATATTAAAATGAAATTTTGATATTTGTTTTTACTTTGTACATCTCAGGCATTGAGCTAAATGTTTTGTTATAATGTAAAAGAAGGAGAATATAGCAAATTCGACAGCTGTTTGTCAGAATTGTCTTAGAACTTATGTAGAATGTGATATTACTTATCAAAAACATCAGAAAAACTCTATTAATCCTTTCCTTGCTATCTGAAGCACATAATTATACTGTAGAAATAATAGCATTTACCAAACATTCAAAATAATATTAATAGAAATACTGAAGTTGATAACACTATGGGATGTGCAGGTAGGATGGTTGCATGAAATTATAATTTTGACTAAAACTATGTAGCTGTGTGATGTTATCTTGGTCTTTACTTCCTGACATTAGTTATCTACTTTGTTAATTAAAAAAAAAAAAGCAAAGTGTGAGAAACTGTCTGTGTTATCTGTGATAAGTGCAAGAGTATGAGTATGTATAAAATGTTTTGAGAATGAAAAGAACAATTAATTCTACCAGGGAAGGAGAAATAATATCAGGGAAAGTCTTGGATATTAGCATATAAGAAAACACTTAAAATGATCTTTGAAGGATCAGGTAGAAAATGGTAGGTGAGCATTCCAGGTAAAATAAAGTGCAAAGTAAAGAAAGGAAAGTTTGAAATATAATTGAGATATACAGGAGTAGAAAGTCATCCAATGTGGCAGATGATAAGGGGTATGATATGTGCATGTGTATGGCTGTGTTTGTGTGTGCATGCGCACATATGCACATTTAACAAATGAAAGGGTAAGCTAGAAAAAGGAAAAAGTGTGTAGAGACAGAAATAGAAAGAGATTCAAGTGGAGAACATAGGTGCTAGAATACTAGTGGTTGTCAATACCATGCTAAATACCATGAGTGGGCCTTCACCTAAAAGTAATAGCCAGAGTTCAAACAGAAAAGGGAAGAGAGCACCTATGATTTTACAGAGTATTGAGGAAATGGAAAGAAATTGCCATAAAGCAAGTCATTAAAGAATCATTCTGGCCATAAGGAACCTGGGGGAAATTATGGAAAATTATCCAAAAGAGAAGGTTATCTTACATTATTTTTGCATTAGTGAAAATACTGAAACTCTCCAAAGCCCATTTGTTTAGAATAGCCTTCCCAGTTTGAAAATACTTCGCCTCACTTAATTATGATGGGAGTGTGCATTATGTTAATGCAGATGGGAACATTATTCTTGGTTTAATAAAGGTATGCAAGTATTATGACCTCTGTGTCTGAGTTCTGGCACTCTTAATGGAGAAAGAGGAGTTGCATTTTAAAACAGAACACCTTCATGTCTCATTTAATGAATCAGAATATATGATATGCAAGAGAGAGGGATTTTAAAATTTGAAATTCTTTTATAATTTGCTTCCCAAGCATCTATTTTCATTGTCATTGGGGCTCCAGAGATATTTTATATAAATTACATGTAATTTAAAAAACAATAAAAAGTTTCACCACAGGGAGCCAACAGCCATTTAAATCTGCTGAAACTTTAAAAATTGAGCTTTCTTAGTTTTCATTCTGTTTTAAAAATCCCTGAAAGACATCAACATGATTTTTTCTTTACGAAAACAGAGTATTTATAGCAAAAGTTAGTCCCATCTTTTAGTTTTAACAAGATTGTTTGCAAAAGTATTATAAATATATATGTTCTATATATGGTATTAGTTTAAGCAAAATGTGGGATATTTCTATAACACTTTTAAAAGTTAAGACAATAGACGTATAAAAGCTGTAAAGTTTACCTCACCTGTGAATTTGCATTATTGACTACTTTTGACTTATTAAAATATGAAACATTCCTTCCCCACATATAGTGTCAGATATTATATATTTCGCTTATAGTCAGGATAAGATTCTTGCATATTTTATTTTTATAAGAACACTTAAAAATTTTTAATTATATAAACTTTGGTAGTTATATAAACTTCACTCACTGTTTATCTTCACAATTACACTCTCACTGATAAAAAACATCAAAGCCCTCTAGTGGCCCAAATTATATACAGTTTTATTGTACTTGACCAAATTCTCTATAATTCTTAAGAGATAATTAGCATGTTTGTTACATTGTTAATATAAATTCTAGTTCTTTCATCATATGGATTTCTCTTTTCCTGAGATCTAATTTAATAAAAAGGTGAAACAATTTTGCTATTTAAGTTAATATCATTAAGAAACTTAAAAATATGCCATGTAATATGAAACTATAAAATAGTATGAACAAAATTTCAAACTTTAATATGTGGAAAATCAGGTACATTGATGTGTTGATAGTTGGCTCAGAGTCAACTGTCACAACCAACAGAGTAATAATTCAATTTCCCAAAATACAATGGTGTACTCTACAGTTATATTAATGTGTATATGAAAAAAGCAAGTTTATTAAACGAGAAAAAGTGAAGTTGTAACATTGTAAAGTAATAAGTTTTTCTAATTAATGTCTTCTTTCTAAGCTCATTTTCCTTAATTTCAAATATTTTGGCATGAGTAAATTAAAGAACAACATCTACTTACATAAGACAGCATGATGAGGGATAGACTCTTGAGGAAGCAATGACCAATGGAAAGTTTCTGGGTAATTAGAACAAAAATGGTTGGAGGTATGCAGTAAATAAAAATAAAAATGAAATGACTTTATTTTTGAACCGTGTTCAACTTTTTCAAAACTTTCCAGCAGCACGCATACATTACTTCTAATTTCAAAAAATTAGGTCATGATGAAAATATAGTAGAATTGGTAACAAAATAACAAATAGCCAACATACTTAATAGCAGAAACAAACAAACAAACAAAAAAACGAAGTAGTACAATCTACTCTCTTAATTTTGAAACATTCTCAGCTAAAGAGAAAGTAATAAGCTTTTTTAAATTAATTTTTTTTTAATTTATTTTAACTGTAGTTGACATACAATATTATATTAATTTCAAATGTGCACCATGATGATTCAACATTTATTTACCTTACAAAGTGATCACCACAATATTTCTAGTGACCATCTGTCACCATACAGAGTTATTAGGATATTATTATATATTACATCCTGTGACTTATTTTATAGTTGGAAGTTTGCACGTCTTAATACCCTTCCCCTTGCCCCAGAGACAGGGCTTCAACTCAGTTCAGTACAGATCCTTAAACTGGATTTAATGCCTCAGCATGATACCAGTGAAATAACAAAAGTCCTCACATTTTCAGAAATAATGCCTAATATGAGAAAGAGGTATAGATTGTGAATGTGCAAGACTGTAGAAGAGATGATGATAAATTAAGCAAAGTGAGTAAGAGACTAAGTGAGGGAAACAGGTGTGCTAGAGCTGCATAGACCTGTAGGAATTATACAACACAGAAATACATTCGCCCATAAACCCACTGTAATCCCCTGAATGGCATAATAGAATGAAATGGAACATGACATTTACTGCTCTTACAAAAGGAGAGTGGTAATTCCATGATCCATCTCCATTCAACCCCTGCCCACCTTCACCAGGACTTCAAAAGTTGTGGAACTGTGTCTAGAACATGAAATAAGTTCACCTTCACACTGAGAACTGCCTAGGAAGGTAAGTTAGACTTAGTTAGAAACATGGTAAAGAAAAGTCACCTACACTATTTGAGGCCCTAAGGCAGTTCTAAGCAGAGTTGTTCAAGTTAAGCAAGATGAAAAAATACTGGCAAGGTGACTCTGGAAACACTATTGTGGCAGGGGGTGGGGTGTGGGAAGGAAACAAAGGAATCCATAATGCAAAAGAAAGCTGAAGAACTCAGTTTTGAAGAAATGGAAGAAAATTTTCCTCAAGTACTTGTGCTATAGAAATACTTAAGAAGATATACATGCAGATATAGAATAAAATAGAAAACAAATTGAAGAGCCAACGAAACAAACTGAATTCTAAAATACCACCATCACTAAACTGATAAAATGCAAACAGCAAGATAGAGAATAGAAATGATTGAAACTGAGTTACTGACATAGAGTAAAGGCTGGACACAATCAGTGTGACTGAGAAAGAGAAAAAAATACTAATTTCAGACAAGTCTGCCCCTAACATTTTCATAGTCCAGGGGTGTAAAATATCATACATTGAAAAATTAAATAGTGGTAATTTCAAGCTAATACACTCTTTCAAATGTTTCTATTTCCTACCTCGAAATGTATGCATTGATCAAAATGTCTGACAGGCCAGGTTTAAATACAGAAATTTTGGAAAACTCAGCATTCCACGTCAGAGTGTGGCAGTGAAAAAGGACAAGCTTCGGGTCCCCAAGTCCTGACCATGACCTGTCATGCTCCTGTTCCCATCCCAGGCTTCTTTATACCATTAAGGGCCTCAAATGCATACATGTGGATACCCCAGCACATACCTCCAAGTTCTCTTGATAGTTTTTGCAATCATCCTTTGGCCACTTCTTGCATCTAAATAGAGTAAACCAGTAGTTTGGAGTGTTCTCAAAAAAGAAAGACCACAATAGGAAATAACACTAAGTCCTTGAAATGTGTTTGGAATTTAATGGTTGGTGAATTCCAGGGTCCTGGGTACAGTATTAGATAGATCTAGCTTTAGATCATAAGTACAGACTCCAGCTGGACATTGTTTCATGGCCCCACATAGCTGCTAGATGAGGGTAAGCAGTGCTATAAAGCAGGGGTGGCCAACAAGTTGATCGTGGTCGTCCGGTCGGTCTCGAGGCCAATTTTGGTCGATCCTCGATCGCTCGCAATGTCTGGGGTGGAATTCCGTGTACCATGGACTTTGAAGCGATTGTACAAGACAAAACTTTCTAGCAATAGTTTAATGCATTCTGGGAATTTGCCAAGGTCATAAATTCCTAGAATTCTGACAGCCTGACACTGTGATCTCTGCCCACCTAGACAATACATTTTGACTTATGTGTTACACTTGTCACCGGAGGCAACGTGTGAACGCAACAGTTACGACTCGACTCATCGAAGAACACAGTCAGTTAGCTTGAATATTTGGTAGTGTCATACGGTAGCTTCTTTTCTTTTGTATTAACAGTATTATTATCAATCAATATTATTTATCCTCCATGACCACGTTGAGTTTCCATTTTTCTTCTGTTTAAAATGTAAGTACCTTTTCTTTGTTTTAAATTAAATTGCTTTTCTTACCTATCTACTTACTTGATAAGTGAGCATTCTCGGCAACAGATCTCTAAACTGCGGTCATTACACTGAGAGAAAAATAAGGGACAGCATTACAAATATATTAGGAATAACAATCGTTCTATTTAAATTAAGAAGTCAGTATTGTAAACCAATACTGTAAGTCAGTATCGTAACTTGAACATACTTCTTGTAAATTTGAATATATCTATATTAGATTTTAATATACTTATATTGTTGTCCCTGATCGTAATATGCAGTATTGTTATTATTTCTCTCAATGTAACGGAAATAATTGCTGTAGTTCATGAGTTTTGAATATTCTAGGAAAATATTTAATTCAATATTTATTCTTTAAATTGTCATATTTCTTTGCATTCTAGTATACCCATGAACATGAGCAGTAAAACGAAAAAATCGAAAACTTATCACTTCAATGAAGAATGGGAACTCGATTACTTTTTTACAATGGTGAATGATAAATGTTGTTGTTTAATATGCCTTACCTCGGTAGCCATTGCTAAAAAGGGTAATCTGGAGAGACATCTTTTAGCTTTACATAACAAGTATCAAACAGATTATCCACCAAATTCTGAACTGAGAAAACA
>PVKE010023775.1:0-24356 GCA_004027555.1 Craseonycteris thonglongyai | reverse complement strand
TCCCTCACAGTCAGTCTCCTCCGTAAATCAGGGGTGCTGAGCTGCTGTGGGCTGGTGCCCTGCTCTCACCCCGCCCGCCGGGAAGTGCCGCCGCCCTGCTCCACAGTCCCTGCTCCACTTTAGGCTCTGTGATCTGATTAGGGCACTGCGTGCTGTCCCTTGAGTTCGGATGTTAAATTGTCCACAGTCTTGTGGGGCTCCCACGCTCCCTAGGTCTCGGCTTCCAGCCCGCCCTCGATCCAGCTCCACTGTGACCGTAGCCCCCCAATCCCCCTTTGTTTTTGCCAGCCCCGGGCCGCGCTCCGAGTCTCTGTCCCCGAACCGCTGCTTCCCTTTCCCTCTCCCGCTCTCCCCTTTTTTCTCTAACCTTTGTGTGTGGTTCTGCGTTGTGTGGTTCTCTTAGTTGAGGTTTCTTCTCAGGGTTTCCCCTGTGGATTCCTCTCTGTTCACAAGGTCCTTCCCAGGCAGGTATTGGCATTCTCCTCTCATGCCGCCATCTTGGATCTCTCTCATGAGAAGTTTTCTTGTGACTAGAGTTGTTCTACCATGACAATTAGACAAGGGTAATCCATTGTTCTACTTTGAAGTTGCTTTGAGGATTAAAATAATGACATTTACCATAAAGGAGAGTCTTAACAGTGGTTAGCATTTATTGTCGTGTTGATGTTATTGTTATATTACCCAATGTATGTCTTTGAACAAACATGAAAAGAGAAATAAAATCAACAGAATTGCTCCAGATTCAATGATTACATTTCTTATTATCTGAGAATTCATAGATGTTTGACAAATTTGTTCTCATAGGACTGCCACTATATGAGATAGAAAGTATCAAAAATTATCAGCTGTGTTTTATGGTTTGTACATGAGTAGGAAAATATTTCCTGAAAAATGGATCAAGAACGGCAAGGGGTCAGATGTCTTGCAGGGTTTTTCTTGCTGGTTTGACTTCAGGGAGTTTAGTTGGAGGTAGAAGGCTACTAAACAATTTCAGCCCAGTCAGAAGAATGAAAGGAATCAGTCAATGGGTGGAGGGTTCAGTGAAATATCTTAGAAAAGAAAAAGGAGACTGACTATAAATCTGAAAGACTTGCAGTAGTCTTAAAATCAAGTTAAACCTAAATTTAAAACTCCAATGTAGGATATAGGTTGAATTTTTTTTTTTACCTTTTATTTTAAGCTGATATGGGTGACTATATCAGACATGGTCACTCCTTTCTAAAGCCATTACTATATCCAAATGCTTACAGCATAGCTGATTTCCATCTGTGGAAAGGAAATTAAGTATGTTCCTGACTTTGGCATAAGATGAACATTACGGACAACTTTTCAGAGTTTTTCCATTTCTTATCATGTGTAACTGACACTTCCCCTGCAACATTCTCTGTCTCACCCTTTCACTGTGTGTCAATCTGGGGTTAGAACTCACGAATTGTCAATGTTTGTGCTTCATTCCCCACAAGCTTTTTTTTTTTTTTTTAACTTGATAGTCACAGTGGTGACCGATTGTCCTTCAATCTTTTTCTAACCCCAGACTGTTTTAATTACCACTGCTGTGATTTTTTAGATGATAAACTGTGAAGATGGCCGCTGGTTGTTTAGGATGCTTAGCTTAAAAAAAGAAAAAGAACAAACAAAAACCAACACTTGCTTGGAGTAAAAAGAGGCTCAAAGGACCTGAGGATCTATTGATTTACTCATTTACTCATTAGGAAGGGAAGCAGAACTAAAGATAAGGAGTAATCCATCTGCTGTGCTCACCCTGTTTTGACTGCAGAGATTTTTTAGTTCATAGGCCATTAACAGAGTGTCTCATGGTTGGGGCCAGGGGCTGGTACTTGGCTTTTCCCGGGGAAATATTAGTCCCGAAGCCAAGCCATTTCCCTGAACCGTTCCCTTCCTAGAGTCCTGAAAAGGGGGAAATGCAAAGAGAAGGTCAGCATCTCCTTGGTGGAGGACTGCCCTGAAGTGGGGTGTAATAGATTGGGTGTTACAATATCTGCAGTGAGTCCCTAAGGCCAAGTGCCTGAGGCAGCTCCTCCCTCCTCTAAGCCTCAGTTTCCTTGTTCTGTAGCATGGAGAGGATATTGAAACCTGTTTAACATGTTTGTATTTGTTAATGTACACATATACTATAGATTGTTGTGTTTATGCTACTTCTTTTCTTCTGTGATATAGGACATTTAAACTCCCTGATTGACATCTTTGTGCAACTTACACTAGCATCATGTCTGGTTCCTTAAGGAGCCTGATACATTAAAGGAGCTTTTTAAAGTGCTTGAATAAGTGAAGAAATGAACTAAACTGATGACACTAAGAAAATGGGCAGGAAAAGTGAAAGGTATTAGAAGGAAGGGACCATATTTTTTACCTCTTACACATAAGAAAGATTTTATGTTTTTGTTTTTGACAGAGAGAGAGAAAGAGAGAGAGAGAGGAAAAAGGGGAAGGCCCAGTGCAGTTTCCATACTTGTATATTATTAGTTTCCTATAGAGTTTCACTCCACGGGTGGGTACGGGGCTGCACAGGGCAGGAACCAGGCCTGGGGACCTCCCTCATAAGAGGCACGCCCCCTCTGGGGGCCTCCTACATGGAAAGCATGCCTGGGGTGTGAATTGAACTGGGGTCCTCCCACATGGAAAACTCACCCTGGTAAGAACCTAATGGGGGGCACACTCTTGTTTAGCATATAGGTTCACATGGGCCAGGGCCAGGATATTATCCTTGGACCCCAGGGATGCAAGATGAGCACTCGACCTACTAAGCCATTCTTGCATCCCCAAAAAACATTTTTAGAGAAAGAAATTCTATACTCCAAAAACAGAAGCACCATTTAACTCACACTGTAAATGGGTTCATCTAAACATTTAGGTTTAATTTGGTGATGCCTATACAAATATTATATCTCACATTTCCTTAGTTGAGGAAAAACCTGCCAATAATAATAATAATGCTAATAATGAAAACGACCAATATATATGAGAGCTTACTTCTTTCCTAGCTGCTATCCTAATTGCATTACATATCTCAACCTACTTCATCTCTAATTCTCACCTGGCTGCAAAGTAGGCACAATTATCATCCCATAGTACAGATAAGAAAACTGGGAGACAAAGGTGACAGTTACAAATGGACAGTGCTGGAATGGTAAGGCTCTAAATACAAACCCAGTTTTAGAATTTTACTTTGGACATTATCTATTTGTTTTTTCCTCTTGGGGGTGAAGTTCTTTTTGCCTAACTGCACATACCAAGCCACCTCTACACAGGCAATCTAAATATGTCACCACTCATTAGCTATTTTGTACCAATGATCCTGCGCTGTTTTTAGAATGTCATATTTGACACTGTGTTAAATAGCCTTCTGCTACGAATAGTCCGTCATATAAGTCAGCTTACAGATCAGCAAGCGTGTTCTTGTCAAATCATTTCTAATCTCCACTTGCCTAATCACAAACCTTTTTCTTTTTTTTTCTCTGCAGCTCCCAGGCAACTCTGGGTAAATAGTGCTTCAGCTAAGGAAAACTCCTGCCTCTGTCTGGATAACACCACCTCCTTCTGTGGCTTGAAGCATGGTTGCTCTGCTGTTAAACAACTAACAGCAGTTTCGGCACCAGGGACAGCGTATTTTAATGAAGTGATAATGGAATCTAGAGCTGGACATGCCTTCATTAAAATGGAGCACTCTGCTTAAAGATTACAGTCCATTCCCATTTCTTTATGCAATTCTGATCTTTCTTCTCATTAACAAGCTTCCTTCCCAGGCACAGAAGTCTGCAATGAAGTTTATGTACGCTGTGCCTCCAAATAACTTTTAATTAGACATTTAAATTAGACTGGCTCTGGTTCACTAAATCCAGCATTTTTACATTTCTCCAATCCAATTATTAGGTGTTTTTAATGCCCCAATTTGTGGCTTGCCACTTGTTTTAATATTACTTACTATGACATTAAAAGTATAATTCCTGGATATTCTCATTAAGAAAATGAGATATAAATGTCCCAAATTAAAAACGAAAAAATCTAAGCGGTCAATTTTATAAAAATAAAGAAATAAAAACTAGCTTAAGCCATCAAATCCATAAGCAAAAACTAACAATTCTCTAGGTAGGTGCTGGATAACAGTGAATGAACAAAAATACTCTAATATAAGAAAAAGAGAAAACACACAGGAGATTCTAAGCAGGGATGTCCAATCTTTTGGCTTCCCTGAGCCACAATGAAAGAAGAAGAATTTTCTTGGACCACACATAAAATATACTAATACTAACAATAACTGATGAGCTAAAATAAATAACTAAATTGCAAAAAATCTCATAATGTTTTAAGAAGGTTTACAAATTTGTGTTGGGTTACTTCAAAGCTGTCCTGGACCACATGCAACCTGTGTGCCACAGGTTGGAGAAATTTTTCTAAAAAAAAAAAGTTTTTTTTTTTAATTAATGTGGGACTGAGCATGGGCCTTCTTGATGACATTAGCCACTGCACACATCCATTTCTTTCTCCACTGGCCAGAGTTGTGCCTCAGTTTCTGTTGTAGGAGCTCCTCCTGGGTGCAGGAGATTGGGTCATGAGCTGAGGAATCAAGCAGATGGAAGGAGGATTACATATCCTCTTTGAACATTTATCAAATGCTTGTAACATTCCAGACATTGTTCTGGGTACTTTCACCCAGTCAATATTCACAACACTGTTGTAAGGTAAGGTAAGTTCTTTTTCTTTTAGCAAAAGAAACAGAGGCACAGAAAAGTTAAGTAACTTGTCTAGGTTCACATAGATAGAAATGGCTGGAAATAAGATTTGAACACAAACTCTCTGGTTCCTGAATTTGCACTTTCAACCCTCACACTGTCATACCTCTCTAATAAGGCAAATAATGCTGAACAAGCTGCTAAGCCAAGTGGTCACAATCAATAGTTAGTAGTGCCTGCCTAGTATATAAATTGTGAGGGCTAAGCATGGTAATTTGTGTTCAAATGATAACTTACTACTTGCCACAAAATATTTGTCATAGTAAACATTAATTGAGAACTTGCTACGTGTTTTCAAGAAGGAACAGGCCATTTAGTGACAACAATGATAATGAGACATTCGTACAAAGGAAATAAATCCTGATGTGACTTCCTTTACATAGGTTTAGGCATTTCTTTTATTTTTGTGGTATCCTTGACCTTGATTGGCAGTGGACAGAGACAGTAGGTGAGAGGATAGGAACCACACATGAGATTTGAAGAGGTAAATGACTTGTCTTTCCTTCAAGCATGGTTCATGAGACCTGGTGTGACGTCTAAACAAACCTTGATCTCTACTGCTGGCTCTGCCCTGGGCCTTCTATGCCCATCCTCCTCTCCGGTTGGTGAGTCCTGTTAGAGCAGTGATTGGCAGAATTCAATAGGATCCACTGTTTCATTTACTGGCAATTCAAGGAAAACAACTACAAACTGGCCATGCATCCTCAAGGATCCTCACAAAGATAAGTACATGCTTTGCCTTAAAGGCATTCATTATCTAAGAGTGAAAATAAAGCACATTTATAATTAGTCAAGAATGTGGGGCTGAGATCTGAGGGACACATGTAGGGACAATTAGTATATGTCCTTCAGGAACAGTGATCAAGATCTTTTCATGAATTTTTATTTGAGGATTTGGCTCAGATACAAAATGGAGCTTTTAAAGATATCAGGGAGGTTGTTAGGACCTATTCGTATGTATAGAGGAAGTTTGCTTAGCATCCGTGTTAGATTACTGTTATCAATATCATTCCCTTCTTTTCTCCTGTAACTGGGGTGGAGTTTACTTGAGGGCCCTACTGAATTTGGGTTTGAACACATGGTGGGCTTTGACTAAAGGAACGTTAGCACATGTAAGATGAGTAGCAGCTTAACCTTTTGTGCTCTTGAGATTCCAGGAAAGAACGTGGGTGAAGTAGTTGCTGGTCCAAGGCGGATGTGGAGAGATGTGGAGCAGATGTGACTGGACATGACCCATGGCCTACAGGCAACCCCAGCCAGTTTGCCACCTGAAGCAAAGCCATCTGATTGATTTGCAGTCCCAGGAGCAAGAAAAAACAAATTCTTATTGCTGTAAGCCACTAGAGTTTGGAAACCTTGTCATTCAGCTGTATTGAAGCAAAAAAAAATAATTTTTTTTTTAAAAATCTATACAGCACATCTACTACTTTTCCTAAGAGCCCACGGGAGAGGAAAGTCAGGTATTCAGTGCCCACTATTGAAGATGAGTAAGGCCATATCCTCATCTCTTTTGTCTCCTCTAAAGGTTTATTTGTGGAGGGTGGGGAGATTACCTGTGATCTAAGCTTAGATAATCAGTTGATCTCTTCTAGGACTTTAAACCTTGAAACAGTGACCCAAGAACGTAGTGACTGTAGGTTATACGTGATAAAGGTGATGTCCTGACTAGGGTTTTCATGACAGGAGAGGACTATGGCTGTGTCTCTTGCTTCCTGCTCTTTGTCACTTTCTTGGCTCCTAGTTCCTCTAAAATGCACACACTCATATTCCTTGAGCCCTAAATATTTTTCAAATACGTTTTTATTACTTATATGAGTCAGAGGCTCTGCCTGTAAACTAACTCACTAATAGCAATATTGTAAATACTGCCTCAGAAAGTGAATTAGTCATGAACATAGACACAGTCCCTTGAAGGTCCTTTTAGGTGCTGGTATTAATATGCTACATTTGGGCTCTGTGTCTGTGCCTCTTAAGATTCCTTCTACACTCCCTCATTGGACAGGTGTTTGTGGTGAGTAACCACCCTGGCTTTTAGTGCACCCAAAGTGCATGGATAAGATTTTTGAAGCCGTAGGGATCTTTGAATTTCCTATGGTGTGAGATAAGCTTTCTCATTACTGTACAAATAGCCCAGCTCCCAAAGCCATTCAGAAGTGAACAGAGGGAGATCTGGCTTGCAGGCCTTGCAATAAACTCTTATTAACACTATCAAAAGTAATCGGCTTTTGTCTTGACCTCACTTTAGAGTCTCAGCGGGTATAATGGACAGATTTGTAGCATTTCCTTTCTCCTTTTAAAAGACTAGATAAATGTACCTTTACTCTCATCAGATTATAAAAGTCCAATGTAAATGCAAAGTTCATTGCTTTTGTTGATAATAGACATAATCTTCCCAATTGATGCCCCCTTGTCAGAAGACATACAAGATAGTCTTAGACATTGTTTTCCATTAAAATAGGCTGAGAATAAGCTTAAGTTCCCAGACTGCACTTTAACCTCTCAGACTGATACAGTGATAAAATGTTTCACATCAACGTTCACTGAAAAAACAGGTGTATGTTTTCTGTTGGTTCCAGTTACATTGGGCTGTATTGGGCATTGGCAGCCTGGTTACAATTGGTCCCAATGTCCAAACCATTCAATTAGATTCATCTCTTTATTATTTATTTGTTTTGGTGGGTGGATGAGTGGGAGCCTTGAGAGAAAGAGTGAGAGACTACTGCCATAAGGTTGGGTTAGTGCTGACTCTTAAAAACAACTCAGTTCAAAGTATAGGAAAAAGTACTTCCAAATAACATTCACTGACTGCACTGAACAATCAGTGCATTTCAGCATGTGTCAACTTCTATCATTTCAGATTCTCCTCATGGAGTTCTTTGCAGAGTAAAAGAGTTTTCCTGCCCCTTTGACAGATGTGAAAACCAAGGCTCACACAAATGTAGGAAAGTTTGACCGAGTACACACAGTTAAATAATACTATGAGTGGGAATTTGAATCTTCAGGCTCTTGATTCATTCTTCTTCCATTAACCAATATGGCAGAAGGGAGTCTCCAAAACATGATGGGATTTGAAACCAGCAGGTCAGAGCTGTGGTCATCCTCCTTCCTGTGTTTGCTTATTTGTTTTTGGTGTGTGCATATTAAAACTAAGCCTTAGTTTTATCATCTGTGAAATAGAAATAATAACAGTGCTTAGAGTAGAATGAGGTGATTTTCATGACAAACACTTTGTAAAGTGCGAAGTATAATAAAAATAAAATTAGTATTATTATACAGTATATTTATTATAATAATAATGAATAGTTATTGAGTATTTACTATGTGCCAGGTCTGAAGCACATTATTTTATAGTTTACACTGTAAAATAAAACATTTATAGGAAACTTCTAAACATCACTATATAATATAAGAACTCGTTGTTAGGTGACAGCTGTGAATTGCCACCAAGTCAAGAATGAGAATGTTGCCAGCACCCAGAAACTACATGCATCTCTCTCCTTCTCTCTTCTTCCCCTTAAGGGCACCACTATTCAAGTGTTTAGGTAATTGTTTTTATGCTTTTCTTTGTTTTTAATAAGCCCCAAAGAATATACTCTCACTTAGTCTGTTTTTTTAATTTTATGTCAATGCAATAAAATGCTAGGTATTCTTTTGCATTTGGATTCTTTTGTCAGGATTACATTTTACAGATTCATTTATCTTGTTCCATCTAATTTTAGCCATTTATTTTCATTACTATACATTGGTCTACTGTATAAACATAAAAAACCTAGTGCCATTGATAGACATTTAGGTTGCCCTTGAGAACAGTTGCATCTATAAGCAAGTACACATATTTTGGTGCACACATGTAAGCAGTTCTGTAGGTTATGTATGCAAGGGTTGAATTTACAAGTTAGAGATTTTATATATATCTTCAATTATAGTAGATGCTGCCAAGGTTTTTAGAGTAAGTATTCTAATTTACTCTCTCATTAATAATATGTGAGATTTTATATTGCTCCATACCCTCTCCAGCATTCAATATTGAGATATCTCTAAATACTAACTAGTCTGGTATACATATAGTGGTATCTCATTGTGAATATGTATTTTAACTATGCTGCATCTGTTTATATGTTCATTTATCTTTTTTTAAAAAGTGTTTGTTCAAAGCTATTTTCTATTTTTATTCAGTTGTCTTTTTCTCATTGATCTATAAGAATTTTAAAATATAATCTAGACACAAGCCCTTTGTTGGTTATACATGTATTAAATATCTTTCCTCATGTTGTGCCTTGCCTTTTCATTCTCTTAATGGTCACATTGATGACCATAAATTCTTAATTTTAATGGTGTCTAAGTTATTAATTATTTTCTTGGTGTTATCTTGTATGAAACATATAATTTCTCTGCAATTGTAAGGACATTCTTCAATATATTTTGTTTAAGCTGGTGGTAAGGGGGTAGGGGGCTCCACCAAGCTCACTATTTGGTATCAGGACCCGACGTACCAGTGGGGAGGGGAGAAAGGAGGTCTTGATTTCAGGCTAGTAGCACCTGTTTTACCTCAATGGCTGACAAGGGTCTGTGCATAGAGGCAAACATGTACAGAATAGAGGGCAGATGCAGTCGGTCTTGGGAGAAGGTCTGTGACCGGACCATGGAAGAGAGCAAGTGTTTCCATGTAGCTTGATTTCAGACACTTACTCATTAAAAAATAAATAAATAAAGTTGTTGTTTTTTTAATTAATTCATTTGGGGGGGGGGCTCAATTCTGATCCAAGATACTGTTTTAAAATTTTTTAAAGAGAGGAAGCATAAACAAGGTCTGTTAATATGAAATTTCTCTTTCTCTAATGTGGAACACTCACAATTCAAGAACATGGAAGAATTATTACATTCAGTTTTGAGTATTTGGTGTCTTTTAAATTTATAAGCAGGAATGACCAATTTTGTGGAAGTTTAAGTTCATCATCTCTTTTTCCTCTTGTTCCTTAGCCCTCCAAATTATAGACTTTATTGGCATTTTGTAGAATCTTAGAATTGGCAGATCTCAGTTGCGACCTTTTTATTTTTCAGATAGGGATACAAAGATTTGCCTGTGGTCACAAAGCTATATTGTGAAATAACCAAACCAGCTTTATGACTCTCCACATATATTACTTCTAAAATTACTGTAGGGTATATTTTTGAATAAAATTAAATTGCCTTGAGAAACTCCTGACAATTTAAGACAGCATTAGTGATAACTGCAGCTATCTAGAGTTATTATAAAATCAAGACAAATGGCAGAAAAGTCCAAAGTGTGGCCAACTTTAGTCTTTTATAAAATCTTTTTTAATCTCTGAATCAATAAGAAAAAGAAAGAAAAAAGCTTTACAAATATACACAATATTTGAATAGACATTTTATAAAAGAGAGTACCCAGATGGCCAACAAATATTTGAAAAGGTGCTCAACTTCTTTTGTCATTTGGAATATCCAAATTAAAACCATAATGAGTACAACTAGACACCCAACAGAATGTCAACAACAACAACAAAGAAACAAAAATATCACAGATAATACCAAGTGTTGGTGAGGATATAGAGCAGGCCTGAGCAGATTTTTTTAGGGCAAGGGCTACTTCTAATTTTCTCCAAGTGTTGAGGTATTATTCAGGCAGTCACCTCAGAATTTCTTGGCAGTCCACCAGTAAACTGTGAATGAAGTCTTCCCTAGACCTGATGTAGAACAACTGGAACTCTTATACTATGATAAGGGGGATATAAAATAATCCAACCACTTTGGAAAACTAGTGATCTACTAGTGTTGAATATATGACTCTCCAATGACCCAGCAATACCATAGCTAGATGTGTACCCAAGAAAACACACATGTGAACCAAAAGGCTTATAAAGAAATCATAATAGCAGAACTTCTCATAAGAGGCTCACTTTGGAGACTTTCCAAATGCTCATCAACAATAAAATAGTTAAATGAGTTATGACATATTTATACAATGGAACACTACCCAGCAATGAGAAAACATGAACTTGTATAGCATGAAGCAGTGTGAATAAATTTCACAAACATAATATTTAAGAAGTGAGGGCAGACAGAACAGAATACATCATGTATAATTTCACTTAATCAAAATTCAAAAAATTAATGCTGTTAAGATGGTACAACAATAGTTATTCGTGGTGTGGAGGGAGGTGGTAATGATGGGTGAGTGGAGGTCTGGTAATGTTTTCTTACTTGATCTGGGTATTGGTTACTCAGGTGTGTTCAGTTTATGAAAAGCCATCAAGCCATATATTCATTACATGTACATTTTTTCTTGTGTGTTATGCTTTAATAAGATGTTAATATCTATTTTTAACTGTCAGCAAAGTTTCAAGGCCAAAGTCTTAAAGAACATAACATTACCATCCTCATGACAACCCGAATACATTCTCCATTTGACACAATGTTCCTTCTACTTAGCCTGGCATCTGCCGTTCATCTGTATTCCCTATGGCACACAGCATATTAAACAACCAAGATACTGAAGAAAAATCACAACAGTGGGAGACTGAATTTAATAAGAATATATTGGGGAGAGAAAGGTAAGTTTTCAATTGACATCAGTCAGGAATGACAATGAGAGTCCATAAAGGAAAGGAAGAGAAAATGATCTTTTTTTTTTTTTAGCAGGAATAAAGGCAGGTTTTACAGTAGAGTCTGGCAGATCATGAATGAGCAGTTATAACACAAAAACAAGTAATGGTGAAGACCAATGAAGGGGACAAGGTAAGGAATTCTCTGCCCCAATCAAACATGTTTCTATCAGTAGCTGATGCTTACAAGAAACTTTTGTGTTTCTGTCTCATTACAATACTTTTGAAAATGAGAGAGCATGGAGCAGGGTGAGGAGAGAAGAGAGAGGGAGAAAGGAGAGAAGGAGAGAGTACAATGCTGATCACCAATTACTTTTTTTGTAGTAAAATGATAGTGAGGGGTGCTTTGATAGCATGAAAAGAAAAATGACTTTTATTGACCATTCACAGCATACAGGGAACATTCATAGGATGGTGTCATAATACTTAATCTCATAGCAAGCCTGTGACATTCTCATTAATAGAAGGGACTTGGGGCTCAGAGAGTTGGAGACATTTGCCCCTTATCCCATCAGTAGTTTAAGACAGAGCCTGGTTTTGAACACAAAGTGGTTTGACTTAAATCCCCTTGCTCTGACTACGACAACAAGCACCCTCCTGTGGAAATATCTCCAGTTCTGCTCTGCATTGCTTTCTAGGAAGGATGACAATTCTCTAAAGAGACAACTGGCCTGAGATACCTGGTGAGAAGGTCTGTCTGGGGGATTGGCAGGCAGGGTCATGGCTGTATTGATACCCAAAGGCAAAGAACACACTGAATCACAAACACGGTGGCAGGGGGCGCTCTGAAGTGCTCCCTAAAATACTGAGGGCGTGCTGGTATTCATTGTGGACTGGCATCTTTGTTCCTTTGTGCAAACCACTCTCCCTGTAGGTAGTATGGCAATCCAATCCTAGCCAAAGGTTGATAATTGGGCATATAATGCAATGGGGGTTACAGCACAAATTCCCAAAGGAACCCCAACTCTCCTATGCCTCTTCCAATGACTGATATTCCCACCTCAGTTGCCTCTCTGCTTTAAAGCATTGTCCTCTGAGAGTTTATAATGACCATGAGAGTAGTTTTAGTCATTTATTATTTAAGCCCCTAGTGTTTCATTGGGAGAACCCATTACGGGCATGTCATAGGCTCTGGGAGCTGAGACCCCAAATAAATACATTTTGATGGAGAAGAAGGGAAGAGTCAGTGCTACTGATTTGAGGTTGGTCTCACTGCATCAGGCAGTGGAGACCGGGGTCTGGAATAGGTGCAGGTAAAGCAGGCTGGTCACTGGACTTGGGAGTTGGAATGGAGGGAGGGAAAAAGCCACAACACACACACAGACACACACACATACACAATTGGAATAGAGGGAGGGAAAACGCCACAACACACACACACACACACACACACACACACACAATTTTCCCCAAAGGTATTCCCTGAATGAAGCATTATCTGCTATGAAGCATTAAATCGGAGTCACATAATCTGTATTTTTACTTCACTTCTCTCACTTGTCATTGTGTGACTCAGACTCAGTTGTTTAACCTTTCTGAGTCTCATTGACCTCATCTGAAGATTACTGGAGTGAAGACTGAATGAAAGAAAAATTCACCCATCACCTCCCTGCTGCAAAAACAGTGTCTACCCCAAGCCCCGTGTACATACATCTGAGTTGATGCTGCAGAGTTGAGAATGGAGTCCAGGACGGGCTCAGCAGGGAGGGTGGGCCAGAGAGAAAGAGAGGGGATGCAGATTTGAATATCATACTATTTTTATATAATCAGCAAGAATTTGTAACTACAGAAGAGGCTGCATGCGAGATAATGCTCCTTATTGGCAGGAGAATTGCACAGAGGCTGCTGAGACATCTGTCAGACACACTGCACATTGGATACCTGCACCAGCAGATCTTATTTTGTATTGGCATTGCACTGTTCGACAGATTACGGGGCCACTTTTCTTGTAAATATTAACCATGCTTAGATTGGGAAGCTAGTTGTTCAAAGATGCATTTAGATGTGTGGATGACGTGATCTTGGAGAGGACTGAGATAAGCAAAAGAACGCTCTTTTCCATGTGATTGTTCTATTGTTTGATGACTGATTTCTGGTTTGTGTAGGAAATAGTGGATGGGTGTCTCCTTCGCATTCATTTTGTCTCTTTACTCTTAATAGCATTTAAATTTTTACTTAAGGAACTACCTCTCATGGGGTAGTTGTAGCAGATACTGTCAAAACTCCATCCCTATCATTAATAGTATGTACTCAAGGTTTGTGTGGGATCAATCTCAGTTTCTGTTTCAAAGGTAGCCTCTGAATGTAATAAGTAAATGAACCTGGTCTCACACCTCCTAGCCTCATTGACTGATTTAGGTGTGGGAAGTAACCAAAGACCTATATAAATCATATGGATTCAGGACTTGCTGTCCAGGCAACAGAGCAGACACAGGTTCTTACTTGTCTGTTTTTGTTTCTAGAAGAGCTAAAAGTTCCTCCATCAGGCCCTCTGTCAATGCCAGGGCCTAATTCATGTTAGAGTGAGAATTATTTATAGATCCAAGCTATCACTCCTTTCAGGAAGAGGCAAAAATAATGCAACCACAAAGCATATGCCCCTACCTATGGGATTCCAGCAGTGTGGCAGTTGAATGGAAGAGACGATGTGAAGTAGAAATGTCAATTATTTATTTATTTATTATTATTATTTTTTAAAGATTTATTTTTATTGTTTTTGACAGAGAAAGAGAGAGAGAGGGAGAGAGATACAGAGACAGAGACAGAGAGGTGGGGAGGGCCCAGAACAGTCTCCATAGTTGCACATCATTGGTTTTTCCACATAGTTTCACTCCACAGGTGGGTGCGGGGCTGCACAGGCCAGGAACTGGGCCGGGGTCTCACCCCGGTGAGAACCGAACTGGGGCATGCCCCAGTTCAGCATATGGATCCACATGGGCAGGTGCCGGGGCCAGGATTCGAACCTTGGTCCCCGGGGCTGCAAAGTGAGCACTTAACCCACTGAGCCATCCCTGCTTCCCCCAAATGTCAATTCTTATTCTCAATTGCACAGATTAATGTTGACTACTTATGTGGTTAATATGAATGGAATCATATAGGGGATATTTTGGGTTCTGGCTTCTTTTGTCTAGCATGATGATTAAAAGCATTCATAATGTAGTGGATAGTGATGTTTCATTTATTCTCCTTCTACATAGTTATTCCATTACATGAACATGCAAAATATCTATACTCTACTGTTTATGAGCATCTGTGTCTTTTCCAGTTTGGTGCAATTATAAGTGGTGCTTCTATGAATATCTTAGTCTATAGCTTTTGGCGCTTGTAAATACATACCGTAGTTATCTTGAAGATCTACCCAGGAGTGGGATTCCTTCATCTTGGGGCATCATGCTCAGCTTCAGCATGTACCACCTAATGGTTTTCTGCATTTGTTGTGTTATGCTTTGGACTTTCAAGAAGTTTGAATTAGCTCAAAATATAAACAATCAGATTTCATGTAAGAGGATCTAGCAAAGGGTCACATTGCCAAATGAAATCAAGCTGGCTGGAGCTAGTTGTAGCCATCTACTCAAGATGGGAAGCTCACCATAGTCCTAAACCAGTTGCTTTACTCACTGACAATACTTTTTTTGGTACCTGCTTCTGGGGGTTCTTTTCCTTGATTTGTGAATAATAAGGACAACCAAGATGAATACAAATGTCCTGTAATTACGCATTTAGAGAATTCTAGAATCTGGCAAGCCTATGTCCTTGGGTAGGGTTTTAGGGGAATCAGACCTTGAGATAAGCATGCAAGTGTAGTTAGTTTATTTGGAGGGTGATCCTGGAAAATGAGGTGGGGGCCTGGGGAAGGAAAATGGGAATAAAGAGGCCAATGAAGTGGGGTATGAAGGGTTGGCACCTGAAACTCATGGAGGTCAGTCCCAATTGGGAACTCTGGGGGCAAGCAGGGAACACACCTCAGAGATCTGCCACTTAAGTTGGTGTGGGGGCAGCCTCATTCATTGCTTGAGGACAACTGGGGCCAGGCAGCCTTCACCCCCCCCCCCCATGACCTCTGTCCTGCAATAAGTGGTCTCTGGAGACCTGCGGATTTCTCAGGCAAATAGAAACAAATGCTGGCAGTTGGAAGGCAAGCAGCAGAATGGTACAACAAGGGAGGCACCAACAATGGCATTTCCATTGATATATTCCACATTTATTCCCAGTTCTCAAGTCTCTAGAATCCTATAGCCTAAAATCCAAGTTCCTATAACCTCAACACATAGAACAGCAGTGTGTTGCTCTTCATTCATGCATATGAAATCTCTGGTCTCCTTTCATATGGCCCATTCACCCTCCTCCCACTGTCCCCTTACAAGCATGCTGAACACCTGCATATTTACGACAATTTTACTGTATTACAACTTAGAGGATTCTGCACAGAGAGGTTTTCTCTCCTTATTGCCTTCCCATCCAGGTATATTTCCATTACTTCTGGGCAAGCGTGTTGAAAAGATTTTAATAATACATTTGCCAAGATAGATTCATCTTCTTCTTGTATGATAATACATTTGCCAAGATTGATTCATCTTCTTGCATGTCTTGTGATTTGCAATCAAGTAGAACAATTAGATTGTAGTACAGGCTCCTAAAGTGCAATAAGAGTTGCTTAGAAATGGGAAATCTGGGTGAAGGTGAAGTAGAAATTATTTCTCTTTTTATTGCTCTTCAATTTTTAATTTATATTCTAAGGTAGTTGATAAAAAATGAATTCTGTGATTCTCATAAAAGAATAGGATCTGTGTGAATATGAGGAGACCTACTTATTTATCAGATTTTTTATTAATAAGACACAAACATTGCAATGCCAAGAAAGGCTGTAAATGTTCTCTGTTGAAGAGTCCTATGGGATTTTTGCAGAAGGAAAAATCCAATTTCTCATTTAGGAAATAACAAATCCCTAGCCATCATCTGAGACTTTCCCCCACTTATGGTAATTTGTAGGGGGATACAGTCAGTGCCCAATTGCTTTTTATTTTTTTTTTAAGAAAACAAAATCTAAAAACAAATCCTCCAATAGCTAAAACATAAATAAATAAATAAAAAGAATAGCTAAAGCATTTAGAAAAAAGAGCACGAGTCATAATTTCCATTAGCTAATTTTAAAACTCATCTGAAAATGGCAAAGGATTAAAAGATTTTAAACCAAGCCAAAACAAACTAACAAAAAAATCACCTTGTGAAAATACCACACGGCCAACATATGCAATAGGAAGACTTTGATCTGGAGGTGTTAAAATCCTGACTAGAGAAATTGGGAGAAATGACACTGAATCTCAGTCACCAAAGAATCACTTTCAGTTAGTCCTAGATATTTACACACACACACACACACACACACACACACACACACACACACACACAGAGTGTTGATTCTTACTATTCACAGTGGTTATATTCTATAATGCCACCATGGACACTGAATTAGCAAATATTGAATTAATGTTCCTAAAGAAAACACAGGGTTACATTCCTACCTACCTTCCAATCATTACATTCTGGTCAACTAAATTGGTATTCATGTTAAATAGGTTTGTTTGCCAAATTTCTTATGAAACAAATCAGTCTCACCATTGTTAAAAACCTACTCTTCCACTTAATTCTTTTTCTTTTATAAATTTAGCAAAAATTAAAAAAAAATTTTTCATAGCCTCTTGACATATAGAACCTGTATGTTGACATACAGACCCTTTTCTATGCCATATCACTTCTTAAAACATGCATGCCAGTCAGCACTGACTTAGAAGGATTTGACAATTTCCTAACCTTGTATAGCACAACCATTACTTTCCTTGATATCAGCCTTACAACATCATCCACTACACATTTTTAAATCAGTTACCATCTCATGAATCCACACATTTAGCTGTTTTTCTGTCTTTTCCACAGCACTATAGATATTATTGTAGAACTTCCTGGAATGGCCTTACACACAGATTAGGCAATTTCCTCTCTTTTTTCTAGATGTACCATATTGTTGGTTGATTAATTGAACTCTCAGTCAACAGCATTATATCTCATACCTGGATGAAGCTTATCTAACACATATTTTCTCTGTAAGACACATCAGAGCCTTCTTTCACTTAGGAACATTAGACAACACTTCAGCACTTCATTTGGACCATTTTAAAACAGCAAAATCACCAACAAAAAGCACAAAAATTCCATCACAACTGATAAAAAAAGCAAAAAAAAAAAAAAGCACCAAAAATGTAAAAAACGTGTCACCAAAGAGGCCGTGGGAAGGACACTTGTTTATAGTCTAAAAGCTGAGAAAAAAAAGTGGAGAGTTGTCTTGTTCAACCTCGGTTGGAAACATAATGTCAGGCAGCTCCAATTTTTCACTGCTATGTGTATGTCTGTGAGTGTTCCATGAGTACTGATTGTGGAGTTATAAATAAATTTTAGCGAGTAGGTGAACTGGCGAATATGGAATCCATGAGTGATGAAGATCACTGAGTATCCTTGTTACCTGATGCTTAATACACCAGGTTTGGGTAATTCAAATAGAATTTTCATCAGTACTTTTAATGCTTTTATATTTATTTGTTTGTTTGTTTAATTAAAACTATTTATTTTGCAGCTTACCAAGCAAGAATGGGAAGCTATTGCTTAAAACCTGAACTCTCTGATGGCTTCTAATCAAGGGGTTTTAAGGCAAAGATTGCATATTAAGGGTTAGGGGGAACAGGCTAGTACGTGGAAGGATTGGCCATGAAGGTGTTGATTGGAGAGCTTTGGAACTTGGCTATTTATTTGTATGTATGTATATATATATATTTATTTGAAAATCTAATTGGCTTTATTAAGTGATTTTTGAATCAGGCAGCATTATTCCATCCAACAGCTAGAAGGGTGCTTAGAGGGGCTTGTACAAAAATGAAAAGTTTTTATTGGAAGAAGGCTATGTCAGGGGAGCAAAACTGGTTAGTAAAAATTACAAAGGTTCTAGGTATACAATTCTATAATATATCATCTATGTGTTGCATTATGTGCTCACCAACAACACTTTAATGCTTTCAAAGGGCAGGATTTACGTAAGCAAATTCTTGGAATTGGTGCTCTGTATTTGGCATCCTCCCTCACCAGTTTTCTCCATGTTGGTATTCCCTTGACTTATAGAAACTATTTTTCTTCTAATTCTTAAGAGCTATGTCCTAAGTGATATTGAAATATGTCAAGCAGACTTGGTCTTGAACTCTGCTTCTGGCATGATTTATTTATGTGAACTTTGGCAAATTACTTAACCTCAAGGAAATACTTCTCTTCTGGCACCCATTATACAAATTAAAAAAAAAGACACACAAAATGCTTTGCATATTATTCATTAGATGGTAATTCCTTTTTTATACCCTGATTTGAATAGAGAAGCATATAAAATAGTTATTAAAAGAGTGGACTTGGGAGTCACGTGTCTTGTTCAAATCCCACCAATCACCCACTGTAAAAGTATGGGAGCAAATGCTATGATGAAGCCTCCTATGGCCTGGATCCTTGAGTGATGATGTGGAGCAGAACCCCCACTGAACCACACCACGACATGAGTGTGAAATGAACTCCTATTGTGCCCTGAAAATACGTCATGGCTTAAATGTGCAATGGGAGACTTGTCTCTCAGAATAGATTCAGGGATTACTTAGTTTCTATAGTATAACCAAGCCTATGACATTCTGGGTATGAACAATTAGGAGACATAAGGTTAAGTAGAAGAACATTGTGCTGGTGAGAGCTTAGGTAACAGTATGATGATCTCAAGAGCCCTAGCTGTGATTATTGTATAGATATATATATATATTTGGGGTAGAGGTGAGGTGCATTTCAAAGAAGAGGTACCTCAAGAGGGAAAGGTTCAAAGAGAAATTAAAACTTTAGAAGAATCTCAAATAATTAGTATAATTTAGCCAAGTAAATAGGCAAACTAAAAAGTATAGAGTGATAGGACATTTAACTCAGGGGAAGTTGCATGTGAAATTGTACAGAAGTATAGGAGAACATATATTGGCAAGGCCTAGAGTTCCCTATTTTATACTAAGAAGTCATTGAAGACTTTGGAGTAGGGGGATAATTGGAGGAGAGCTAGGCTATAGAAAGATTATGCAAACATCAGCATTGATCAGTGATTGTAATATAAGATAGTTATAAAAAGGAAAGAAGTTGGAGGCACTCTTCTCATATTATCTATGTGCAGAATCAAAATGTCTATGTCAGAATGAGTAAAGAGATGGGTTTCAGAGGAACTGAAAAAAATTACATATAATGAATGTAACTGTCAGCTATAGCCATAATAATGCTGTATAACAGTAACAATAAGAATAGCAACCATCAAAAACTCAATGGCTTACAGACACATGATCTTTCTTACTCTTTTTTTTCTTTTTTTTTCCATATCCTTTTTATATTTATAGAGAGTAATTATTTTATCTTCAGTGCATATTTATTTTTACTTCACTTTTGACAGATAGAGAGAGAGACAGAGACAGAGACAGCTAGAGAACCGAACCGTGGGAACTCCCCAGTTCAGCATGTGGGTCCTGCCTGGGCCGGAGCCGGGATTCGATCCTCGGTCCTCGGGGCCTCAAAGCGAGCGCTCAACCCGCTGAGCCGTCCCGGCTTTCCCTTTCTTACTCTTAAGATTACCATTTAGTTAAAGTTTGGTAGACCTTTGGTGGGTTCAGCAGGGCTTGGCTCAAGACTGCATGCAGGTCAAGTTTAAGTTTATTCCACTTGTCTCATTTCTAAGGCCTAGGCTGGCGAGGCAGTAACTACTCAGTATATGTTCTTTTCACACCAATGGCCCCAGTACAAGAGGTCAAACTCGACTATGCAAGCACATAGAAAACCTTTGCTCACATTACAACTATTGACATCCCATTGGACAATACAATTTACACGAGCAAACCCAAAGTCAACAGGTAGGTGTATTAGGCAGGGTTCTCCAGAGAAACAAGACTAATAGGATATTTACTTACTTACTTACTTACTTACTTACTTACTTACTTACCTACCTACCTACCTGCCTACCTTCCTACATACTTATTATAAGAGTTTGGCTTATATCAAGCTTGTCTAACCCACAGTCAATTGGATGCACATGATCCAGAGTGGCTTTCAATAAGTCCAAATACAAATACATAAACTTTCTTTTTTTAAATATTTATTTATTGTTTTTGAAAGAGAGAGAGATACAGAGACAGAGACAGAGAGAAGGGGGAGGGCCCAGAATAGTCTCCATAGTTACACATTATCGGTTTTTCCACATAGTTTCATTCCACAGGTGGGCTTGGGGCTGCACAGGGCAGGAAATGGGCCGGGGTCTCACCCTGGTGAGAACTAAACTGGGGGCGCTCCCCAGTTCAGCATATGGGTCAGCACGGCTGGGGTCAGGATTCGATCCTCGGTCCCCCGGGCTGCAAAATGAGCGCTTAACCCACCGAGTCATCCCGGCTTTCCCCATATACTTTCTTAAAACATTAGAAAATGTTTTTGCAATTTTTTTTTAACCTCATCAGCTATTGGTAGTGTTAGTGTATTTTATGTGTGGCCCAAGACAATTCTTTCTTTTCCATTGTGGGGTAGGGGAGCCAAAAGGTTGGACATCCCTGAATTACATGATTATGTAGGCCGACAAGACCCCAAATCTGAAGTCAGCAAGCTAGAAACTCAGGAGAGCTGATGATAGAGTTCTAGTCCAGAAGGCAGCAGGGTCAGAATTCAAGAATAGCTGCTATTTCAGTTCAAGACAGAAGGAAAGGAAGAACTCATGTCCTAGCTCAATTCAGTCAGACAGAAAGCTTTTGATTTTATTTAAAGAAGGTTGGCCATTTTATTCTATTCAGGCTTTTAACTGATAGTCAAGGCCGACCCAATCTACTGATTCAAATGATTATCTCCTCTAAAACACCCTCTCAGATACACCTAAAATAATGTTTGACCAAATATCTGAGCACACTGTGTCCCAGTCAGTTTACACATAAAATGAACTATCACCATGAGACATTACATTCTGCCCACCATGAGGGCACACAGAGGTGAAGTATTGACATCAATTATTTAATCTGTAGCAGTGGGTTTGAGAGAAAATGAAATCAAATTTACCCTAAGATTTAACCTGATTAACTGAAAGATGTTCATCTTTTGTTTAATTATTTGACCAGAAAAATGTGTTGTTAAAGATCAGGTATCTGAGTTAGGTTTTAACTGGAGAATAAGTAAGTCCAAACTCATCTTCCTCATGTGCAAAAATATATGTGAACGTTAGGAAATATCTCCAGATCTCAAACCTTCTCATTCTTCATTCAGCTGCCTCCCTTCGAAGGCTGTCATTATTTCAGATCCTCTAGTTTGACCTCTTACAAACTATGAGACTATTAGCAAATTATCTTAACATCATTGTATCTCAGTCCCTTGACCCATAAAATGAACATAATCATTTCACCTGCTTCTTATTAATGTTTGTAATAAAGAAAAAAACACTTAAAGCATTACTGGACCTTGAGTAAGTGCAACATACACATGACCTTTTTTTTTTATATTAGTTCACTTAATCCTCACAACAACTCTATCATGTAGACATTTTAAATAATTTCTATATCCTATTTTGGATGAAGAATCCAAGGCAGAGTATGTAACTTTTGAGATAAGTGTAAATCCATCTTGACCACCACCGCCGCACTAGGTTTCTTCTTAGAGAATAATCGCTATTGTCACCCCATGACATAAATTCCAGACCAGAAATCCCTGTGTATTTATATTCATATTTGTAAAAGTATAATACTGGTTTTGCATATGTGTGCAGGTTCTTTTTAAAAATTGCTATCATATTATATCTATATTTTGTTCTGCTACATATTTTTACTCAGCACTATATTTTGGAAGTCTTGTGGTGTCAGCAATATAAATCCACCTTATGTTAAGTGTGCAAATAATTCAATAACCTCAATATACTACTGTCTAGCTCTTATGCTGTTGGTAAACTTTGTTTCCTTCCAATTCTCCAAGATTGTGGGCAACGCTGTATTGGTCACCCTAGCACGGCCCTCCTGTATGTACGTATGAGTGTTTCTCTAGGCAAGATACTAAAAAGTACATTTGCTGGGGCCATAGAGTGTATGCAATTACAGTGGTAGTAATACCAGCAAGTGGCTCTCCAGTGTGGTGCTAGGAATTCACACTCCAACCGGCCATGAAAGTGGTGGCTTCCCCGCATCAGAAATGCAGCAAGTGCTGGGAGAAAATGACAAGTTGTGGTGGGGAGAGGAAAGTGAGTCCCATGGAAGACTTAAGGTAATGTGTGCTCCTTTACAGTTTTCATCTGGCCTACTGTATTTTTTTTTAGGGGGTTGTGGGGGGGGGTGGCTTTCCATCCAATTCCCAACTACTAAACTACTACTGGGGGAAAATAACACAAAAATGTTTTCTTTTTTAAAGGGCAGAGCATTATTTCTCATTTGTCTGTGCTCAGGAGGCTTCTAAAATCTCAGCACTTTATGAAGAAGTAGACTAGGGCCTTTTGTTTAGACTAGAGCATAGAGAATTTTTTTTGCATTGCCTATGTAACTTAGTGCCCAGCTGGCACTATTATAAAAGCCTTCTTTCTTGTGTTATATTTAGAAGTACACCTCAACATAACAAATTTTAGTTCACTGAGAAAGTCTGGGTGACTCAAGAATTTTCAAAGCTGTAGGAAAATAAGAAAAGCCTTTCCAAATGGTCAAAAATGTAAACAGAATTTACCATGAGGCATTTTCCTACAGCAAATGATAGCAGTTTTTGTAACTATCTACATTAGTCAGCAGATGATTAGGAAAATGCTGTTCTTCTGATAATTTAGGAAGTTCAGTCTTTGAAAACTGGCCAGCAAAGCTTGGTTCTAACCAATAGTAACCAATGCTATATAATTAATTAGTTCTTGCAGGTTTCTGGCAGAAAATGGCATTGCTCTGTTACAGTAATAACCCTGGTTGTTGTTGAGTTATCAGCAAACTGCAGCTCTTCTCTTGGGAGAAGAAACCCTGTAATTTAACAAATCACTGTATTTTGGGTTTTGACATGGCGAATGTTTTTCAATTTCCATCTGTTCCTTTGGTTCATTAATATTTTATTATTGCTACAGTCAGAAACAGTTTAATAATTTTTCTCCCTCTAAAATAACACACCACCAACTATCTTCTGCCATCCCTTTGGACACTTAAAAATGGCATGTCTATTCCAATTCTAAATTGTTTTAAGGAGGTATTGTTTTGGGCATTTCCTCAAATGTCCAAGATGGCTGCCTTTGGCTATGAATTAGAATCATTGCTCTGTGTGTGAAAACAGATATTTAAAGTTTACTTCAAATACAGATTTAAAAAATAGAAATGGAGCATTATACTCTTATATTCCTAAATTATCTTTTTATTAGATCAGAACATTCTTAAGAAACCCAGTGTTTGTACCTACCAAAGTACATACACACAATTTTATATACAAACTTTCTCAAGCACAATATACATAGACACTCATAAACACATACACACTCCACATACACCACACAACCATGCCACATATATGCACCCTTCCACACACTATATACACACACACCTGACAATCTTCTAAATGCAAACTACACACCTACCATGCATAAACACACATATATCAATAGTCATGTACCACTTAGACATAATCATATACACACTACATATATACACACAACCTCAAATACACTCATAATAACCACACACATTTCTACCCCCCAAACACATCATAAACACACATACGTGAATATGTACACTCCACATCCATGCATACTATACACACATGACCACATTTAAAACAAACCACGAACACTGACACATACTTAACTGTCCTGGGGTATGAAGATGAATCAAAATATTAACCCACCAAAAGAAGTAAAAATATTTATAAATAAATGCACACACACACACACACACACACACAC
>PVKE010023774.1:0-24354 GCA_004027555.1 Craseonycteris thonglongyai | reverse complement strand
CCACGAGGACCGAGGATCGAATCCCGGCTCCGGCCCAGGCAGGACCCACATGCTGAACTGGGGAGTTCCCACAGTTCGGTTCTCTAGCTGTCTCTGTCTCTGTCTCTCTCTCTATCTGTCAAAAAGTAAAATAGAAATAACTATGCACTGAAGACAAAAAGATAATTTCTCTCTATAAATGTGAAAAGATAAAAAAAAATAAAAATAAAATAAATAAGTCTAAATCATCCAATCATCATTAATCTTTGATCATGACCATTTTGCCTTTAACCTCCAAAGATTAAATGTATGAAAAAAAGGAAAATAGTAACAATAAGCTTTTAAGCCTCAAATTTGGGGGACCATCAATTTTATTATCTATAAAATGAAAGTGTTGGACCATCACAGTTTCCTAAACTTTCTTTAAAATTTATCTTTTCCAAAGGTGTTTCAGGATGTATTTGTAAGTGTCTGAACAATGAGCATTACTGGATTTTGTGTAGATATAATGATACCAGGATTTTTCATCCTGCTTATAGTAAAGGTGATGATGAAATTATAAATCTGTACTCATTTAATAATATGAAATGCAATGAAAGCACCAACTCTGCTTCCCAGATATGACTTCTGTTTCTGGACTGTTGGAACAAGACCACTGGTATCATTGAATGTGTCAAATAATTTATGGAATAGAGAACCCTTCACAAGCAAAGGCAGAGGAAGACAGGAAGACCCCTCCAGGAATGGGCACAGTGGCAGGATCAAAAGGTGGTTCATAGATGACCTCCACGAGTAATGAAAAATTGATTTCTTTAAAATGCTGAGTCCTACGCCTCACCCTTGGGTCTAGTGCACATGAACTTCAGAAGTAAAGCATGAAAGTGTGCATTTTAATGAGCATTCTTAAGTGACTACTCATTAAGCCCATTTAATTTAGGGACCCATAGCTCATGCTCTGCTCTACCATAGTATAGCTACTAGCCACAAGTTATGGGGTTTAAATGTAAATTACTTAAAAATAAAGTTTACATTCAGTGCCTTAGTTTCATGACTCTCATTTCACATACTTCATGGCCACATGGTAATAGAAGCTACCTTCTTAGACAGCACAGACACAGAACCTTTGCACCATCACAGAAAGTTCTATTGGACATAATAGTACATGTTGTGTATGAATATACAGTATAAGCTATATTGCAAGTCTATTTAGCATCACTTTCTCCAAAACCAAACCCCTTTCTCTATGTTTCTATTCTTTTATCCCAATAAAACCATTTTATTCTCTCTCTTGTCTATAATAGAGCCCTGTCTCTGGCTGTTTCTTTTACTTTAAAACAATAACAACAAAAAATACTATCTGTTAATGTTGAATACCAAATGATACCTTTATTCATCACTTTAGTATTCCAATTTTCACAATTAACTTGTGAAACTCATTGAGCATCTGCATTTTATTGATAATCAAGCATGAAACAGAGATGCTCATTCATTCAATCAATCAACAAATAGTAAGTTACTAGCATCAGTAAGTGCTGTTCCAGAATTGGGTGCAGCAATGTATATACACAAAACACAAATATCACTGCCATCATGGTTTTCACTTTTCTAGGTAGAGACAGCTAATAAACAAGAATATAAGTGAACTAATTATTCAATAAATGGCAGACGGTGCTACTAAGCAATGTATGTACAGTAGACTCTCAGAAAATCAATACCCATGGGGATTAGTAGACGCTGGGTAAATGTAAACACACTCTCCATTAACTGGAACTTAAGTAACTGGCACTCTGAAGCAACCAGAAAAATTTTAAGCCCCTGGCAAAAACAAGTTGAGCACTTGCTTTGCAACTACGAGGTCAGGGGATCAAATCCCAGCCCTGACCTGTGCAAATACATACACTGAACTGAGGCACAACTGGTAACTGCCAAGCCCTGGGGCCAAGTTTGTACCTCCCATGTGGGAGGCCCCAGCTCAGTTCCAGCCCCACATAGCACCTCCACCCCAACATCCACCTGTGTGGAGTGAAACTACATTACAACTAATTCCAACGTATACAACGAGGGAGACTGCTCTGGGCCTTCCCCCTTCTCTCTCTTTCTTTCTCCCATCTTCTCATAAAGAATCAAATAAATCTTTATGAAAATGGAGGCTCAGAAAAGGTAAATAGCATTTCCTAAATTAACCCAGCTTGTACATAACAAAATAACCTAATACATTACCTCATATATAAAATACTCTCATGTACTATATAAAGTATACAATTATCTCCTTTAATTATCTCTGTCATTCCACCATTCAAATGAGAATAGGTGTGAATATTTATAAACATAAACTTATACACAATACATAATTTATGTCTCTGCAGCAAAATCATTCTAATACCACAAATTGCAAATGATGTATTCAAAAGTGAAGGTGGAAGAAGACTTGGTTTCCAAGCAGCTTAGTCCTTGCTACAGGTAGATTACAGTGCTGATTACATTTAATACCTGCCCAACAGAGGAATGGAGCCAACCTAAGAATCAATATCTGTTAAAGCTTGCAGTTCTTTGGGTGTAACTTTTATTTTTCTACATGAAATACAGTAGAAATCTTTTTATCTCTGTAGAAAGTTAATGGGAGCTCTTGGATCAAACACATCCATGTTATAGACTAAAGTGTTCAGAAAATGTAGCTGCAAGAATAAAAAAGGAAAAAAAGAAAAGAAAAAAATAGAAAACCTGAAGAAAACCATATCCGAACACAGGGTGCTGGTTAAAATTAAATTACTAGAGGCACAAGTGGGAGTTATGAGCTCTTGTAAGATTTCTTCCTTGTCTCATTTTATAGTACGCACTATCTCTATATCTGGATTAGAGCCCATTTGTCTGTCATCTAAATAATTATCAAAGCTAATAATTACAGAATGTTCTGCATAACAGATACTATATTGAGTGAGGTTTATATAGGTTTTTCTCATTTTTCTTAAGACTATAAAGTAGGTACTATTATTAAATAAATTTTGCAATTGAAGGTACAGAGGCTTAGAGAAGTTAACTCTCTTATCCATGGTTGCAGAGCTAACAAGATGCAGGGTAGCCCTAATCTTTCATTTGAAAGATCACACCATACATAGCTTCCATGTAGTAGGAAAATGTCATCTCACTAAATTGAAATGCACTATTCTCACTTTTGTTTATTTTCCATTACTGTGACCACTTTGAGAAAGTGACATTATTTCTCTATCTTCTCATTTCATCTTCCACTGAGCAACACAGAATCTTTCCTATTGCAGGTGACCCATCAACTATTTTAAAAGTAATAAACCATTGTATAAAATAAATATTAAAGAAATAAACCATTGTAGATGGAAAAGAAAACTCCATTTGCATTTATCTCATCATATGTAGCATCATGTCATTGATTATAACCATCACCCCCACTTATCAACATAATAGTCATACAGCCCACACATATTTTTATTTATATTAACACAATTTAAAATAGGTAACAGAACAATTATATTGGAGACACCAGTCATTTTTTCTTAGCTACATATTTCAAAAATCCACTGGGTAACATTTATTAAGTATTTAGTTTCTTCCCCATGTGTGTGTGAAGTATCTTAATCATTGGAATGATTTCTGTCTACAGTCTGCTTTTCAGTATTCAGGTTTCAAAAATTCTGGGCCCTTCTGAGGAGTTGTTGTTTTATGGACAACCTGGAACTCTCATATGTAACATTTACTACATTAAAGATATGTTTAGGAAATCTCCTTATAAACAGTTAAAATGCCTTGAGGACTAATGACAAACGATCTAATGGACCTCTCAAATTAAGATGACATCAAAAATATTCTGAACTTATGTTGTTCATGGTGGCCAAGTCATGGAAGCAAACAAAGTGTCTTTTGATAGATGACTAGATAAAGAAGTTGTGGTATATTTATACAATTGCATATTATTCAGTGATAAGAAAAGATGAAATACTACCATTTGCAACAAAATGGATGGACATTGAGATCATCATGCTCAGTGAAATAAACCAAACAGAAAAAAAACAAGAACCATATAACTTCACTCATATATGAAATATAAAACTGAAAGACACAAAATCTCATGAACACAGTCAATAGTTAGTGGTTACCTGAGGGTAAGGAGGAGGTGGGTGGGAGAGGAAGGAGTGGGAGCCAATTATATGGTGATGGAAAGAAAGCTGACTTTGAGTGGTGAGCACAGAATGTAATACATAAAAAATGTACTATAGAATGGTACACCTGGAACCTATGTAATTTTTACTAGCCAATATCACCCCAATGAATTTAATGATTAAAAAAATTTTTGAGCTTAAATAAAGTAGCTAAATCTCTTCAGACAGGCCATATTGGCCTGGAGAGATGAATATGTGAGGACAGAGAAATTGGAAGGCTGGTGACCCAGTGAACGTTCTTTTTTTTTTTTAGTAGATATTTTATTTGCTTTTGTTATTTATTTATTTATTTATTTATTTATTTATTTATTTTTGACAGAGAGACAGAGACAGAGACAGAGACAAAGAGAGAACTGAACGGGGGGAGCTCCCCAGTTCAGCATATGGGTCTGCACAGGCCACGGCCGGGATTCGATCCCTGGTTCCCGGTCCCTGGCACTGCAAAGTGAATGCCTAACCCACTGAGCCATCCCGACTTCCCCCAGTGAAAGTTCTTAATGGTTCTGGGAATCAAGAGAAATTTCTCAGATTTCATTAAAAATTGAAATTGGGTTTTGAGGGAGGTATAATCTTTATTAGCTATTTCTCTCTGAACATCCAATAAAGCTAATCGGCTATGACTTTGACTTTTATCTCTTTTTACTCAGGTGGTTATGTGGGGAAGAAATACTAATATTAATCCCTCCTGTTGTAATTGGAAATCAGTTGCAAAACTTAAAATTATGAATTTCTAAGTCACCACACATGTTATTTTGATTATCAGTATTGTTTTTTATCATTGTTGTCATTATTAGTGCCCGTGGTGTTAAGAACTTTCTATGCATTACTCATTTAGTTTTGTAACATCCAAAACAGTTGCCATGACTATTTCTATTTGACTCTTGGGGACATTGAGTTTAAAAGAGGAAAGTAACTCACCCAAGGACACACAGTTAACTTACACCCTTTTCTATCCCTTTGTTGTCTTTTTGCCACTAACTGTCTGACAATGATAATTTAGGTTAGGGGAAAAATGGCTGGATGCACATGGCCAGAATCTGTTGCTTCCTGTCCATTTGGATGAGTAACGTAGCCTCTCAGGACCTCAATATTTCACGTAAAAATGATGATCACGCTGAACTTCAGATGTTTGAGTTTGATATTATAAAGTATATAACAATAATCACAAATCAATAAGACCCAAACACAGTGAATGCTAAGTAAGTAATAGTTTGTTATTTTTACATGCATATTTAGCAAAAAAGTCTTTATGTGCTCATCCATTTATCTGTACAAACATCAGGTGTATATATATTGAAACCCTAATGTATACCAAACACTGAGCATATAATGATAACTAAAGCAAAAAATGCCACTGCCCTGTAGAAAATATTGATTTCATTAATAGATTATTACCTATAGCAAATTCAAAGAAACTAAACAGACTCAATGGCAAGAGTTCAAGCAATTGGCTCCTTTACTATAGACAGAATCAAGGACATTGAGGAAGAATAACACAATAGAATTTGGAGTTGATGAGCTTCAGAATTTCTTGCTCTTATCTGAGCCTATCTACTTAAATTTTATTGCTATAACACCAAGTAATTTTGTTGCATTAGGCAATTTATTTCAAAATGTTTGACTAAAAATGCCTAATGCAATTTATGTTGTTACTTTGCATTGACCCAACTGCTTATAATTTAATATTTGCATATATCTCCATGACACTCACCCCTTATACCCCCCAAAAAAGAAATAAAACTATTTCAGACTTGGTCAATGTGCTCAGCACTAAAAATACAAAATGTCCATTTTTACTTTTCATTTTCCAAATATTGTTCCATTTTCTCTGTTTTAGAGTCAACATTATAGGTATTAACCTTTTTTCTTGTCCAAGTTGACTATCAGATATATGTCCTTACCATGATCATCCTGGTTTTACTTTTATTTATTGGCATTCAGATTCCACATGACTGATTACGTTATTTGTCCCCCACCTGTTATTTCAAAGCACACATTTCTACACAGCAGGTTTTCTAAGCATGAAAATGTAAGAGTCGGAATAATTTCTAATAATATAGAAAGTATAGGGGCAGCCTCGTCGTCACATTCAGCAGGTCACTAAATGATATGAAGAACTTCAAGTGTGAGCAATTTTGTGAGCCAGGGTTAATTTTTTCTTAAGGCATAACAATGTGTGGTTTGCTCCTCACCGCACCCAGGATACGTAGTGTGTGCTGCTTTGGCAACTTGCCCAAAAGTTCTCCTTAGAAAAACAAAAAGTCCTGTCTTTCTAGGGTTCCTTGTAAATGATCTCATCCTTGTTCTAGCAATTGCTGCTTCCAGATGCCTAGCTGTTGCAGACAGCTTTCTAACAAAAACATGCGGGCCAGCAATGATCAGGCAGTTTTGTGTCCGAGCCAGTTATGTGGTTAAATGAATAATGGACTGTCTGGGCTGCCAGGGTCTTTAGAATGTCAATTTCTTTTGACTCAAATTTTCAAGTAATTTATTCATCTTCGGCCACTGTGGATATAGCCTTTCTGCTGCAGTACTCTCACAGGACTCCAATCTATTTAAGGTGATGGGGGAAAGATTCCGGTTGTTTCTTACTTTTGAAGAGTCTGAATTAGAAAGGTGTTTGCATTTGCAATTCACTTTTTAAAATAGCAATAAAATATATGCTTCTCTGTTTTCATTTTTCTTACTTTCCTTTTCTGCATCACAAACATTTGCTATAATTATGGTACTTAAACATGTTTTTGTGAGCTAGCTAAGACTTCAGCTATTAGCTAAATTGTTCTAATATGCCAGGAAGCCACACCCCTCTTTGGAAGCATTAAACAAATGGAAAAGGTATCTTTATTGGAAATCAAAACTCAAGCAGTTAACAGCCCACATGCATTCCCCCAGTCAGAGGTGCATTTTGTTTCTATGGTGGCCACAAATGTGAACAGAAATCACTCTGATTTATTGTGAGTAAGATAGAAATTTCTGATTACTATCCTGTCTCTGCATGAAACCAATCTCCTTAGAAAGACCATTTGAATCTGGGAAATAGAGGGCAAATGTAAATATGAGTGGAGGTTAAAACTGTTGCTATGAGTATAGAGTCATAAATTATGCAGCCTGGAAATTCATTATGTTGTTTTTGTCACCCTGAGCTGTATTACAAAAAAAAAAAAAGGTAGAAAAATAAAGGAAACTGAGATTTAAAACAGTCAAAACTCTTCTACAAGAAAATTGGGTTTATTGTAATATTTCCTAAGAAGATCGCCTCACTGTAAAATACACTTCTTGCACAATACCTTTTAGTTGGTTATAGCTGAAAAACACTTTTTGTATTTTTATATTTTAGCTTATAACTTTTTTGATTTTCAAAGGACTTATTATTTCCCCACTTATCAGGAAGTATCATGACAATTTAAGGAAAAAAAACTTATAGGAAAAGTAAGCGTTACTTTCAAATATACAAAGATTTGAATTCTACTGGATGTCTAAGCTATTCAGCTGATATGGTTACTTAAGGTATATTTTTAATATTATAGTTTATATTTAAGCACATTTTAAATCAGCACATATATCCATTGATTTACTTATTCCCTCACTAATTTATTAAACTACATTTGAATGCGTTTGATGACAATTTCAATTACAATCAGATGATCTATAAGAAGTTACTTTAGCTCAAAATTTTAGTTTTCTCAACTGAACACTGGGAACTTCCAGACCTATAAAGTTTTGTCAGGACCAATTTTAACTCCAAATTTCAATGTGATTTTTAATTTTAAAGGCACTGTCAAGGATTGGTGAGAAGAAAGAAGAGGATTAAACTGTCAGGCTGATGGAAATTCACCAGATTTTATTTGCCTTCTATATTCATGATTAGATATGATTATCATGTTAGACTCTTAGTTTAGAGTTAGGTTATTAGAAACGTGGTATGCTTAAAGAACACAAGGATTGTTTTAAATTTTAAAAATTCCAGCAGTGCTATAACCCAGCTTGGTCTTCTTTTCATATTGTATAGAACCAGGAACATCCCTGTATAAGAAAATCCCAATCACAGCTTTGCTAATGACTAAGGAAAGTCAAATATACATAAAGGGTGTCCCAAAATTCACCCAAGAAGTAATTTTGATAGGAAACACAGGTTTATAATTAAAATTTGTAAATTTTCATTGCTCAACAATGAAAACGCGTTGTTCTTTCGTGTAGCGCTCCATTTTTAATAACCCTGAACTGTCAGCTGTCACGCTGTCTTTTTTTTTTCCGTTGGCAACACTTTACCGCACAAATGACGCAAAATTCTAATCTTGAGTGAATTTTGGGACACCCTTTAGTCACAGTAGTTACATTTGGAATGAGAGTATTGAAGTTAACTTTTCCCCGGGCACTATCTAGGCACAATATTTTATGATTTTTTTCTTCTTAAACAAAATGGAAAATACCAAAGGCTGCTTACTGGGTCAGAAGATCAGAACATGTTCTGAACAGGGCTCTTAGTACAAGTCAAGTGGACTTCTGCCATGAGAGGGAGACTAAACAAGATAGTACATTGGATCTTGTGTGAAACATACTTGCTAACTGTGTTCTAGGCTGGAGTTTCTCAAACTTCAGAATCCCACAAATCATCTGAAGACCTCATGTAATATCTAGCATACCTAAGTCCCATACTTTCTGTTTCTATACTGTTGATATTTTAAGAATATCACACACACACAAACAAATTAATTATCTGGCAATTTTCCAGAAGTTTCTTAGGTGAGATATTCTATGTGTTCATTTGTTTAAATATGCATGTTGTTGCTGTTGCTGTTGAGACTGTTAGGAAATAGACTGATAATTGTTTCTTGGTGTCAGTCTACCTAGGATTCTGAGAAAGAACTTTTCTTTCACAGGTCCCCATAGCAGGTGAGCACCATGGCAAGAACAGAGCTGCCACCACAGCTCTGTTTGGGAGGGGCCCTACAATCTGTGTCTTTGAAAGAAAATTGAAAATGAAGCTCCCAGGTGACCTGCTGGTCCATCAGTTTGAAACTCCTGGATTACAGGTCTTAATGATATCAATTGAAAGATGAAGCAGTCCGGTTTCTGTATTTCAGCAAGTGTTATTAATATAAATTCTATGGATATATTCAAGGTTATCTCTGATTTTCAATGGGAAATAAAACATAAATACATTCTTTATTTTTGTTAGCCTTTAACTGAAAGTTTGCATTTCCTTCTAATAGGAAAGTAGACAGAAAATATTACCAAGCCATAATATAATCAAGCAGTCCTTATGACTCTCAAAACTAAAAACCACAAATATTTTCATGTGTATTTTTCCTGTTAAATTACAGCTTATAGATACCTATAAATATCACTGATGTCACACCAGTTTGAAATTATGATTACTAGCACAGCTAGGTCAGGTTATTTAATATTTCAGTTAAAAAGCACACATATAATTGGATTACTAATTTGATTTTTTAATTATTTTGATTAATGTATTTGACATAATTAGTTTCTCTTATAATCCTATGTATTTTATTTTATGTATTTATGATGTATTGTGGGAAGGATTCCTTAGACTTCAGCACACTGCTCAAAAGGCCCCAGACACAAAATGGTTAAGATCTCCTATTGTAGAGATTATTCTACTGTGTGAATATGTAGTACAGAAATGGCAGCATGACAATACTGTCATTTCCAATATTTCTTTACAGTAAATACTTCACCTTTACCACCTATTCTTATTCCCCCTCACCTAACCCCAAACAATACTTTCTGTAGCTACTCACTGTCAGTGTATTGAATGGATATACCACAATAGATATTTTATATTGATAAATAGATTTGGAAAAAAGGTATATAATAGAGGGAAAAGGTAAGTGATAAAAGTAACTGAAGAAGAAGATAAGAAAATTAAAAGAGAAGAAGAATACAGGAAAGTGAAAAAAAAGAAAGTTGAAACTAAGAAATAGATAAATGTCTTCCATTTCGCTCTTTCAGAACCCAATAGCTTCAGACTTCCAATTTATTGCCTTCTCACAATCACCGAGAAAATAAGCAACCAGCACCTCCTTTACTTAAGCTCTAATTTTGTTATATTGAAGTTTTTCTATCATCTTTCCTAAATCTAAGTTATACTGGTTAATATTTTAAATATATGCAAAAATTGTGGCTTAAAACCAACTCTCTTTTTCCCCATAGATAGTGACCCTTTTTGATAACACAGTCAATTTAAAATGGTCAATAAATTACTATTTGCTTACTACTGGTATATTATATTTACGTAATTGTCTAGTTCTAACCCTTTTCACAACTGTTTGATGTTGGAAATCCTAAATATTCTAATTTTATCTTTTTGAAACCCTGAAGACTATAATATAGAAATTTAATATGATACTATCCTCATTTTCATATATAAAACAAATAATTTTCAACCTCTGTGACAGAGATTTCATTTAGCCTGATCCCTTGTTAGAAAAAGAGTCACTAACTTCAATTGTCTAAAGCCTTCAAGAAAAAACTGTTCCCCATGAAAGTATAATGGAATGAAAGAGTATTACTGCCAAAAGTAGCTTCATTTCAATTTATGAAAAATAATAAATCAATCATTAAAATAAAAACTATGCATGAATAAAATCAAGAAGCAGGAACTGTGACAACAGTTTAAGTAAACTTTGTATCAATCCCCAAAATCCCAGTACTCATTGTTTATGCAACTGGTGTTTTGATACAACCTTGTATTGAGCCTCCCTAATTATACTATAGTTGAATTACAATTAATATGTAAATAGAAACATAAAACCCGGTTTATCCCATGTAACAATCTGTACCGGCAAATGTCCTTCATCATCCTGCCATTGGAAAATCCCTGGGTGCTTTGGCATTCTATTATTCTTTTCCTTCAGCTTTAGCAATCTGGTTGGCAAAGCTAATTCAAGGGATATGTTGCTTCTGGAACCTGCTTACAAATCTTTAACATTTGGAAAATATGTATCTTCTCTGCTGGTCTTCCTGTCCTCTGACTCAGAGACATTAGTGCATTTATCACAACCTCAGGCCACTTTAAATTTTAAATTTTGATCATGTTCATTTCATAGGCATGCTATTATTTTTGGTTTGCCTTTATTTCAGAATATACAAGGATTAAATAAATTGTTTTAGGCTGGCTATAAAAACATGATCTGACCTAAAATTACAAGACTGAAAACACAGCCTATACATCATACACAAGTTACACGATGAAAACAGAATTCTGGGCTGTATTAAAGTATTGTACTGCCTTAAACTTCCAGTTCCTTCTAAGTATTCTCTCTCTCTCTCTCTCTCTCTCTCTCTCTCTCTCTCTCTCTCTCTCTCTCTCTTTAGGAACATTTAAGCCCCTAAATATGCCCTTTAATTTTATTTTGAGTTAAGTGAGACAAACTCAATAAAAAGAGCAATGTTAGAAATCAATAAGAAAATAAGGGGATGCTGGGATGGCTCCCCAGGTTGAACACTCACTTTGTAGCCCTAGGGTCAGACGATTGAATCCCAGTTTGGGCCCATGTGGACACATGCTGAACTGGGGTATGGCCCCAGTTTGGTTCTTGCTGGGGCCCATGCGGGAGGCCCCCAGCCCAGTTCCTGCCCTGTGCAGCCCCAAGCCCACCTGTGGAATGAAACTACATGGAAAATTAATGACATACAACTATGGAGACTGTTCTGTGCCCTCCCCTTTCTCTGTGTCTTTGTCTGTCTCTCCCTCTGTCAAAAAAAAAAAAAAAGGAGACTGATTAAATGATACTACTCTGTCCTTGGCTGCCCAGCAAATGCATATCCTTTTTGACAATAGGTCCCGATCCCTGGCCACAGGGCTTGGTACATCTCCCTACACCAAGCCTATTACAGCAATTGTCTGGTGCTGGGACCAGAGGTAGAAATGTAACTTAAGCATGGCCAGCTAGTACCTTTTTCAATATCAGTTATAAATATTAGGTATAAAGTTTCATAGCATTCTCTTTATCCTGAAATAAAGGAAATGTGCATGTTTGTTTGCAATGGGTGAGATGAACTAAATCTGTAAATGGCTTTTAAAGAATTTGTCACCACCATCATTAGGAGTGCCCTTTTAATGACAACAGATCTATCATAAGCAGCTATGGATATCAAACAGGTTGATACACAAATTCCCTGTCCACATAGTTCTTCTTAATTCCCAAGAAAACAAAGAAAACCTTTATCAACTGGGACCTAAGAATAATCTATAGTTCCATGTAATGGATTAGTAAAAAAAAATTGCAGGATTTGCAAAATTTGAGAATCTCATTTGGAAATTAAGATTTTATGCATATAACTCAAAGCTATTATTTAATGAGACATTATCAGTCTATTTAATATTCATGAATAGCTATAAAATTATTGAAATCTTTTTGGTTTAGATCCACAGTTATTTTTAAAATAGCCATTAGGCTTTTAAAATATTCTTTAAGTACCTGATTCACAGAAAATAAACTGTTGGAGATGCATTAGGCACACCAACCAGTTAATCCAATTAAAGTCTGTTTTTATTCTGAAATCTGCATTTATCATTCTACTTTTTTTGCAATTACCTTTTAATTTAACAATCATATGTTAGAAAATTGAAGTAAATTAATTATAAAAAGGTAAAAACACTGAGTTCTAGATTTAGTCATAAAGGGGAGATATGAGCATAAGCATGAGACAGTTGTGCCCATAATTAAGAAAACCGCTTTACTCAGCAATTATTTATTCTCTAGAGTCAAAGCTATCTACTTGGGAGGACATATTAAGAATACTAAATAATCTTTGCCAAACATTCATATGGACTTATGATTTCAATGACATACCTTAAAGGGAAAAAATTCAAAAAGCTTAAATTGTGAAGAAAAATTTTTTATCACGTTTTCTTAAAAAGTTATAGTGCAAGTAATATGAAAAGATTCTCTTTTTCTATTAAGAAATAGAGAGATCAAAAATGTTAAGTTGGAAACAAAGAAAACAGTTACATTTTTAAATATGTTTAAGAAAATTCAAAGAACTAAATATTTAAACACGCAGAAATTAAAAAGTATTGTTAAACAGTCATTAGACAAATGACCTATGGTAAATAGTTCCTCTATTAACTGTTTCTTTGGCCGGGAAACAAAAGCAACATCTCTTACACAATTGTGCTTCAAATTCCAGACAATTAATGTGTCTTGCTATTATATATTATATTATATTATACATATCATATACAATATATTACCCTAGAAAAATTCACCCTACAATATGTAAGAAATTTATACAATGTTAGGAATATAAACTCCTCATAGATCTTACTGAATTATTCTTACACTTTTAGCTTCACCAGGCTTTACATTTTATCTATAAAATCAGCAGACACTGTTGCAATGACTTTGATAAAAAATGCACAATAGAGGGTGATGGGTCTGTAATACCCCTAATTTGGTCTTCAGAGTAAAGAGGAGGGGGAAGGGGGCTTAAATGTAGGGTGGGAAGAGAGGAACATAGGTTTTAAGAGCAATCATTTAGCTGTTGTTTATATCTGGCAACTATGTTGCTTCCATAGAAGTGGTCAAATTTGGAGGTCCCTATGTGTCCACAGTAGAGATGTTTTCAGTTCTGCAGCTCTGGTTATGACAACAGGCTGGGCTGTGTTTATCAAGCACATGAAGCTTGAATCTCTGAGGGCTTTCAGGTTCAAAATGGAACTGAATTAACACACTATAAGAAGAGGGGATCAAATATTTGGTGGTAGAAGGAGAGCTGACTCTGGTTACTGAGCACACATGCAACACATACATGACATATTATAGAATTGTACATTTGAAGCTAAAGAATGCTACTAACCAATGTCATCTGCATTAAATTTACTAAATAAAAACAGAAGTTTATAGCTGTTTACCTGTGTAATGAGCACCCCCTCATCACTGTAAAACTTAAACAAAAAAATAGGCAAATTATGATCTATCACATGCCCTAAGTCTTTACAATTCCCCAAATCATAGAGAAAAATAGATAACTTCCACTGCCAGTCAAGGAAAAACTGAAGAAGCTCAATCCTTATCACAATACCTTTCTTGATAGTAAGAAAATTATATATGTTTGCTAGGCTTGATGAGATTATATCAGTCTTTCATCATTGTATTTCTGGGAATTACAGGACACACAGAATACATTCAATGTATATATGTTAAAGATGACATGGTAAAATGTTCTCAAACTAAAAAAATAAATAAATAACATATATAAAGATATATATATATACACACACACACACACACACATATATATAATTTGCTCTATTTTCTTCATCAACTTATGAATTTTCCACCATTCATTATTAACTTCAATGTTTGAAGATTTTAAGTCCTGCAAGAACACCACATTGCCATTTTTCATGACAGTCTGCTTCACCTAGTATCTGACTTCATGTCCTAGGGAGGGCATATTTTCTCCTTTTCAAAGATATTTATATAAGTCAGATAAAAACATCAAACCAACTCACTTTTCTTTTATTTAGTATTCAGAGCTAAGTGAAATGTGTCTCAAATTCCTCTTTAATGCCTTCATTTTTATGCAGTCATCTCTATGTGTTTAGTTATCTTTTTAGAATAATATTCCTAGGGCAATATTTTTTTTAAGTCTAACTATACCAAAGATAAAAACATGCATGAATTCATGACTTAAAGATTTATGACATAATTAATTCATGAAAACATTGTAGGTGGAATTGAAAAGCTCTGTGCCCCTAAAATATACCTATTGTTTCCAGCACAGAGTGTTATTTTAATGACTAATTACAGTATGTTAATAGTACTTGTGTCATTGAACCATGAAATTATAAATCTCTTTCCCTCCCTTAGCCTCTTTGACCAGAATGGTTGGATGGTTTGATAATTTCACAAACCCTAACAGCAACATTCAGAATTGATTGTATGTTAATTAAATCAGTTCAATAAATAAAATATAATCTTGTCAATGACATTTTGCATAAGCACTTTGTACTCTTCAATATGTTTAAGTGATTGATTTTTTTTGAAAGAATGCAATCTGGTACTGATAGTCTGTATTGGTGTTAATGATTGATGATTCTGAAAAACTAGGCACGTATTTTGCTAATGAAGTATTTCAGAGAGCCTTTTAATTATTATACTTCAGAATCTTTCAGCATAGTTACAATATGTAACATTTCCCATACCCCCTTCATTTCTAAGCTTTCACCCTTGAGGATTTCATCCAGTCATATAATGTCTTTGACCCTAATGGAGATGACACCCATCTCAGCCTTTGTCTAGTTCCTGTTTTCTTCCGGTTGTTTCTAACTGGATAACCCATCAGAAGATCAAAGTGAACCTATCCAGAAAAGAACTTATTGTCTCACAAATCATGTCCTTCCTCCTAGCTTCCTAAAACTAATCACCCAAAGTGGAAATCTTGGTAATGTCATTGATTCATGTCTCTTTTTCTGTTACCTCCCTTTATTTCATCAGTGTTACTAAAAACATATACACATTTGCCCCTTGCTCACTCATTAAAACGATGGCATTTGCCCTTCCTTTCCTCTCGCCTGATCAAATGTCAGAAGCTCTGTTGAAGACCCTACCTCTCTTCTACACATAAAGAGATGCGGCAAGCATTTTCCTGATGCAAAGCTCTAATTAAGCTACATCCATCACCCTGCAAAAACAGAGAAACCCCCATCCAAAGTTAGGTGTGGATGTTGACACTAATGACAATATGTGTGTGCGCATGCACAACCACCCACCCCCACACACACACCAAGGGGTCATGAAAAGCTTTACTACTTATGGAGATAGTTGGGAAGAACAGGGCAGGCCTCTTGAGCAGGTCCAAAACTACTTGAGGAAGTGAGAAGACGAGATTAGCTCTAGGTTTTTACTGTGGTGAGAGGACAGGGTCAGAGCGAGAGTTCTGAGTAGGGGGCAGGGACTGAAGCTTAAAATCATGCTCCGTCAAGTCAGGGAAGGCTCTGCCGAGTTCTCTTCTCTTGTTGGATGTGTCTTTGTTTTAGAGAAAGCTCTGGGAATATTTCAAAAATGGCGTCTTTTCCCTTGGGAGTGCATCTGAGTGGTTACTTTTCCTCTCACCCCTGCCCAACTTGATGAGTCTTGATCATGGGAACCTTGGAGCTTGTGGCAGCAAAGTCCATGGCAGTGTGGTGGCCTCCCTGAGGCTGGCCTCCAGGAGGTCCTAACTTTCAAGCTGGTCCCTAGTCAACCTCCAGCAATGCTCTTTATGTTCCCACCACGATTGGCTTCAGCAACTTCTGCCTCAGGTGAGCACTACCCATTCTGGGCACAAGCCTGTCTCTCCAGTTGTGGGGGTGGCCATTGATTTTTGTGACCTCATTTCTCTTGGGGGGTCTAAACAACATCATTAGCTTTCAGTTATTTTTGGTTTTTTTATTCTTGTGAAGGTAGGAATAACGACTTCCAAGATCTTCATATGCTGGAGCGGAAATTGGAATTTTAAATGTGTCTGAAAGGTATCCAGCCATGTAATATAAAAAATTAAATTAATAAGTAAATGAACTGGTCTAGGCATGCCATAAGGAATATATATATATATATATATAATTATTATATTGATCTGTAGTCAACAAATCAATCAAATAAGCAAACAAGCAAAATTTACAAATTGATATCATAGGTCAAATTTTTTCAGTGGTTAGAGGGGCCTATAAAAATGACAGATAAATTAAAAAATTAGATACAGTATAATCATCTCCCTGGTACTCTAGCTTCTTGAGAGCAGGAACTATGATAAGTTCAAGTTAAAGGTACATTCCTGGTAACTTGGAAGCAAATATAGCCCTAACTCAGTTCTAAGTGATAGGAAATATCTTCTTGGAATAGGAACATCTGACATGAACTCAGGATGCATAGAGTTACAGTTGAGCCACAGAGGGATAGAATGAGTGGCAGGCATGAAGACAAGTAGACCCAGGCAAAATTGATGTAAAAGATGTAGAGGATGACATAGCCTAAACTTATCTCTAGTAGCATTAACCAACAATCATGATTCCCCAAATATGCAAACAAACATATTTACTATACAGGTGAAAAAAAATTAAAATACTTCCAGGCATCCATTCAAATAAGAACAATCTTTCTGTTCAAAACTCCCTTCATAATAATTAAAAGCATGCATCCTACCATCAATAATTTAATTCACAATAGGCCTCCAGAAAAGCAAACAGTTCCACATTAATTAATAAGAGATTATCAGTAAGAAGAGACTCACAGACTTACTTTCTGATCAATCATATGCAAAATACTTTTGAAAAAAAAAAAAGCCACCCAACAAACCCAGGAAATAGTATATCTCAAAAATATCATCTTTTACTTCATAACTTCAGGTTTGTTCTCAGAGTGTTATTACAACATTGTGGAGTTTTACAATGCAAATCCACAGCAACTCTTCAAGGTCCTGCCTGTGTAAATGTCTTCAGATGCATAATCAAGCACAGAGAATCAAAAATACACCCTGTTTGTTACACAGACCAGAAAAGAAGTGTTTGCTCAGATAGACTCTGGGCACCATCTGGGATACAAGTGGTGGGTTTTGCAACAGATTGCATCATTTTCCCGTAGAATCTGGATAAAAGCCCTAACTGCTTTAATAGAGAGTTGATTTTACATGCCTTAAATCTTCATTTCAGTTTGTCTTCAAGGTAATCCATATGGTTGAATGGCAGAAATAGTCATTAGCTTAACACAGTATTCAGGCTTCCATCTTGCTGTGGGAGACATGCAATATTTTACCTTTTACAGAGTAAGTTTTCATTGCACATGGCAATTAATCTTTTTATGAGCCTAGCATCTACTGCATATGTATGCTATTTGATTGATTAGATTAGAAATTTAATGTTACAGTTCATACATTAGTAATATTTCAATCTAACATGTACCAAGGACTCCATCATCAATACTGGGAGTGGATCAAGACCAGCACAAATGAGCACCTGGAGCAGCAAGCATGACCTTGGCAGGAAGGAAATACTTCATCCACAAGAGAGAAATCCTAGAGCAAAGTTCACCTTATTAGAAGCTCTGTGTGCAACTTGTGGCTGGAGGCTACACAGATTCCTAACAGGAAACCAACTACGCATAAAAGCAGATGGTAAGACAATTCCCAAAGAGAAGAGACAGACTACCCTTTTATGTACCTGCTTCTACACACCTCTCTTGGCAGATACTAGGAGGAAAAGTGCTTTGGCATCATGTACTAATAGATACAATTAAAACTCAAAACGGATTAGCAGAGCTGGATCTTTAAATGGAAAGTACTGCTCACAGTTTTATCCTGTGATTGCTTCTGAAGTGGAAGAGAAAGAGAACAGCTTTTTTATTTTATTTTATTTTTTTCACTGAGCTAAATTCTTTTTTAGGCATGAGATTTGCACACCTGCTAGAAAAAGTAACCTACATAATTCTAACTACACAGGGAGGGAGAATTGAGAGAAAAAAATTTTTCCATTATTTATCACACATTAAGCCAGATGCTAGCCTTGAAGTCTCGGATATGTTATCAAATATAATCTCTCTAATCTCCAAGCCAAGAATGTTAGGCTTTTCATTGCACATGGGAAGAAATTTGAGATTGAAGTATGTAAGTACATTCCTAAACTCATAAAATGTTAAGTGGAAGTTACAAGATTTCAAAAGTAAAACACTGCAACCCAGATTTCTTTTCTAAGGTCCTCTTCTTGATTCATTCTCGGTTTTCCTGCAGAGAAGCATTCCAAGGAGGGCAAGTACCATTCTCCCCACAAAATACATGCACAGGTGGGTAAGCATAATATACACCTGGGGTCATTTAACTAAAGGGCACAGAATAGTCACCGTGAAATGAAGAGTTGAACCATAAAATAGAGGACTGTGGTTGAGAAATAAAAAAAGGACAAAACTGAGGTCACTGTCATAATAGAATTTTTATGTGATGCAGCATTTTAAAAACAAAGTGTATTGTATAATAGATTGTAACAATGGTCCCAATTCGTAAACACTTCGTGTGTTTACACCCTTTGCCTTATGATTTTGTAATATCCTCCCTCTCTGACCCCAAGTTCAGCCATATGGCTTGTTTTGGGCCATTTGAAACTTAGCAAGCATCACACAAAGGGAGGAGTAGGATTACTAAGCGTGGTCACTCTTTCCCTCTTTGGCACCATGAGAAGGAAAGGCCCACAATAGCCCAGAGATTTCAGGAGGGAGATGAGAGATATAAGGAACAGAAGCAATTCAGTCCATCACTGCAATCAAGGCCATTTCAATCAGCTAACCACTAGCTCACCTCCAGATATCCAAGCAAACCAAAGAGCAGGAGAGCCCCCTAGCTGACCACCCCCAATACCGAAGCCACAATGCTTATTTTCCCACTGGAGCTTTGGATTATTTGTTATACAACATTATTGGGACAACAGATGTCTGATATAAAATAGAATGATAAATGCCAACATTTATTAACATTATCATCACGGTCTCCTTTGCTTATTGTATTGGTTATCTCTCCTTTTGTACTAGAAATTTCTGCTTTCTGAAGATGTGCGCTGTGGCATTTGATATAGAGATATTCATAGCTGTTAAGCCATCATTGTGAATTGTGACTTTGAGTTCAACCTAAGTTTATTACTGGAGCCAGGGTGATGCTTTTGTTGATTGGCTTAGCTAACCAGGACCCACCCCTAGAAATGAGGGTGTGCAAAATTGCTTGCCTAGAAAATACATATTTTGCTACAAAAAGGGGGGGGATGAATACAAAAGATAATTAATATATGGGTAACAGAGTCTAGCAGAGAGTTGACTAAATCAATAATAGATAAAAGGTTGGATGAATAAATGAATGTTTTTAAACTATTTTAAAAACACATTAGTTTTGTCTTTAAGAACAATTTGAGCATGATCAGCTGAATATTGGTCATAATCACTAAGGAATAGTAGGCTGAACAAGTTTTTACTTTGATATTCCAGTGACAGGCTATACAGTGATGTGTATGCAGTTAACTTACGGTAAGATATTTTATGTAAACTTTAAGTTTTGGTAAGGGTAGACATTATGGCTCAGAGTCTGGAGGATGGTAGCACATCTGGCAGAATGGAGATGTGCATTAATTTGGGTATTTAATGTAGAAGTCAGTCTGCTGAGGAAAGCTCCTGCAGTCTATTTCAACTTGTTTTAATTGGAATCCCAAGTCATTCTTTGTGTCTATAATGTGGAACTGCTTAATAAGCTGTAGCTATAAAGCAAAGATTTGGGGACAGATTGGTTCTCAAAGCACCTCCTGAATGCATACTATAGGCTACCCCAATGGTTACAAATGCAGTTCATAGGAGTAAATGCAAGAGAATGATGGATGCAAATCAATTAGCATGTATCATTCAAATTATCAGTCTAATAGCAGACAAACTTTCACTAATTGTCAAGCTAAACTAGTAAAATCTCATTGTTAACAGTCAAACCTTATTAATCAATTCTATGTCTAAGTATTAAATAATTTGCCAGCCTTGTTAATAGTCAAACAAAGAAATCTATTAAAATATAGTATCTGACTGACATCATTAAATGGATTTCTGCTCAGTGATAAATCACTATCTAATATTAACTGCATAGAATTGACATGAGTTAAATCTGGAATTGATTTGAAAGCTGTATTCAGATTCCCTAATAACTATATATAGGGGGATGCTGCCCACAGTGTGGGAGTGAGGAAATCCAAAAGCATTCTGCACGTTTAAAATGCTGTCTTCTTCTCGTCACTCAGAACAATGCTCCAAGCTGTTGGAAATGTGGAAGCCAAGAAATCCCCTGAGGTTACGTTAAAAAGGAGCTACGTGGCCTCATTACCAATAGCCTAAAATACATGGAATTAAAATGATGAACCCAGAGCCCAGTTACAAGAGTCAGAGTCTGAATTATGGACATGACAGTAAAAAGCTGAGTAAAATGGGGCGATGCTACTACCATCACAGAGAATGGTCAGTGCTGGAAGAAGCAGTGAATCAAGTCCACAGCAGCTACTAAATGCAAAAACATCTCCTTAAGTGCCTGTTAGATCACAGGCACGTGGAGCTTATAATGGCTTGAGGTTCTTCACAGTCTTGAAAATATAAATAATAAAACAATACTAAGTATGTTTGCTTCAGTTTGTTGTACATTATATACACTACAAGTCAGGCTCTTCAAAATATTTTTCATGTGTTAACTTGTTTTTTACAACTACTTTTTAAATTGAAAAATATTATTGTCATATTTTACAGGGAAAATTCACAAAACAGAGAGTTTAAGTATCATGTCCAAAGATTCTCAATGTCACTAATCATCAGGGAAATGCAAATCAAAACCACAATGAGACATCGAGTCACATTTGTGAGAATGGCTATCATCAATAAATCTACGAACAATGAGCATTGGTGAGGGTGTGAAGAAAGGTGGACATTTGTGCACTGTTGGTAAACTTGTAAATTGGTGCAGCCACTATGGAAAACAATATAGAAATTTCTAAAAAAAAAATTAAAGATAGCTCTCCCTTATGACCTACCAATTCTACTTCCGAGTATTTATCTGAAAAAATCCAAAACACTAATTTGAAAAGATAAAGGCAACCTTATTTTCACTACAGCATTATTTACAATAACCAATATTTAGAAGCAACCTAGGGAAGGCTGGGATGGCTCAGCGGGTTAAGTGCTCACTTTGAAGCTCCGGGGACCGGGGATCGGGTCCCGGCCCCGGCCCGTGTGGACCCACATGCTGAACTGGGATGTGCCCCCAGTTCAGTTCTTGCCGGGACCTATGTGGGAGGCTCCCGGCCCAGTTCCTGCCCTGTGCAGCCCCGTGCCTGCCTGTGGAGTGAGACTATATGGAAAAACTAATGTCAACTGTGGAGGCTGATCTGGGCCCTTCCCTTTCTCTCTGTCTCTCCCTGTCGCTGTTTCTCTCTGTCAAAATCAATAAAATAAATCTTTACAAGAAAAAAAAAAGAAGCAACCTAAATGTCTATCAATAAATGAATAGATACAGAAGAAATGGTACATATATACAATGAAATATTACTCAGCCACGAAAAAGAATGAAATATTATCATTTGCAACAACATGGATGAACCTGGAGGGTATTATGCTAAGTGAACTAAGTCTGAAAGAGAAAAATACCATATGATTTTGCTCATATGCAGAATATAAAAGAAAATATATGAGCAAACAAAACAGAAACTCATTAATACAAAGAAAATTCTGATGGTTGCCAGATGGGAGGGGCATTGGCAGGATGAATGAAAAAGGTGAAAGAAGTAAGAAGCACAAATTGCCAGTTATAAAAATAGTTACAGAGGTGTAAATTATAGCATAGGGAATATAGTTAATAATATTGTAAAAGTTATGTGTGCGGTCAGATGGGTACTAGGCTTATCAGGATGAGCACTTTATAAGGTATTTAAATGTCTAATCACTGTGTTGTAGACCTGAAACTAATATGATATTGTGTGTCAACTATAATTTAAAACTAAAATTTTTTAAATAACTATAACCCAAAAAGAGTAATAAGTCCAATGTCACTTCATAGTAAACTAACCATCTGGGATTAAATTCCAGGCTATTCAGCATGGGAGTCCATACTCTTAAAGTAAAAATTTTCTCCTGATGTTCTGCAATTCAACAGGTTACATTTTACAATATGTAATCTCATTTTGTCAGTTGGGAAGCCGACACTGGCTTACATTATAGAAGTTCTTCACTCTCCATTGTGTTTTTACCTTGAATTTCAGAACAACCCAGTGGGAAAGAGAGGACACTAAAAACGACATCGCTTAAGTGAGTTTTCCAAAGCAATATAGCTAGGTTGTGTTTTCATGGTTTACTTATTTATATCTCACCTTGTTCCAGATATCTCTATGGTTTTTCACACAGGCAGGACGTGGTACCATAAGACCCCACAGCATGCGAAGTGACCAGAACAGGGCAAGTGCTGTTTCTGCTCAGAGACTATCTGTCTGCCTCTGCCCAAGTACTTCAATGACTGGAAAGCTGTAAGCCAGTGCATGTTTTTCACATTGTCTCTCATTGTCTCTTCATGAATCCCAGGCATCATTTGTGCAAAGTATAAGGGCATATTAGGATGATCTTTAGGACACTTTAGATAATAGCATCTTAGGTATTTGTAAAGGCATCTTCTAATCTGCAAGTAGAAACTTGGTGATAAATATTTAATAAGTCCTAAAAAGGCAAAACGAGTAAAGATGCTCTTTTAATATGATGTATTTAAATGCTCTGGGTATAGCAAATAGCTTAACAGAGAAAACCTGGGTCAATACTTCAATACTACGTCAATTCTATTTTTCCTAATAGACATTATCCACCATATCCTTTCTCTTGAACATTCTTACTATATATTTCCTAAGCCAATATCTAATGTTACTTTTAGGAGACATTGGAAATATATCCCAAAGATAAAATCAATAACAAAAATACAGATCAAAGTAAAGGCATGTACATTAAATTCAACCAGTTAGAAAATTCAGACTCGTGTGTGTGTGTGTGTGTGTGTGTGCGCGCGCATGTGTGCGCGCGTGTGCATTTTAAAGGTCATTTAGAATAAAATTTGCTAATGACAATGGAATTTGGGAATAGACAATCCCATGGTTTATCAGTATAATGTCAAAATAAAATTTAGCTACTACCAGGGTTATAACTAGAAAATAGACAATCGTATATAAGCAAGGTCCACTAAAAATTTTAGTTATTTCACAATGCAAATTCAGACACAGGTTGATACTCCAGCAAGCAGAGACAAAGGGATGCAGGATTAAGTTGTAATTTCATTTTAAAGGTCTAGAAAGAGCACTGAGATCTATTGTGTGAAGACACTAATCACTGAGGACCATAATGATTGCTGTTTGATCATTGTAATATATAAGGGCACATGATTAAAATTTAATGGGCATTGTGAATATTTCTGAAGCCAAATTAACATTTATTGAGTAGTTCTTGGTGCCAGGCTTGGAGCTAGTTGCTTTGCACATGCTATTCCTCTTAATCCTCATGACAACTTTAGGAGATTGGTTTTATTAGCAAGGAAGAGGTTTAGACTTTAGTGAAAAGATCATATGATTTGGAATCAGATAAACATGGAATCATAATTTCCATTTCCAATTTTTTTTTTTTTTTTTTTTTTTTTTTTTTTTTTT
>PVKE010023773.1:6727-24462 GCA_004027555.1 Craseonycteris thonglongyai | reverse complement strand
TCAGTGCATAGTTATTTCTATTTTACTTTTTGACAGATAGAGAGAGAGATAGAGACAGAGACAGTTAGAGAACCAAACTGTGGGAACTCCCCAGTTCAGCACGTGGGTCCTGCCTGGGCCGGAGCCGGGATTCGATCCTCGGTCCTCATGGCCTCAAAGCGAGCGCTCAACCCGCTGAGCCGTCCCGGCTTTCCCCAGATCATTATGTTTTAAACTAGTTATTAATATAATTTTTAAAAAACCTTTTGCAGGTAGTAAAAAATATGTCTGTGAACTGGATTCTGCCCCATAACAGTGAATGGTGATGGGCAGGCTTTATGAGACCTAATTATTGCAGTTCTCTTTATATAATCACACAGACTTTTTTATCTTTGTCCTCTGTCAGCTGTTGTCACCCTTATACCATGGGTGCCCTCTGAGTAGTTAAAAGATGAGTGAGAGAGAAAAGCCTTGTTTTATTTTTCATCTACAAGTTGGCAGAAAGGACATCTTTGTTTTTTTTTAATTATTTTATTTTATTTTTTAAAAATATATTATTTATTTATTTATTTATTTTTGACAGAGAGAGAGAGAGATACAGAGACAGAGACACAGAGAGAACTGAACTGGGGGAGCTTTCAGCCCAGCACATGGTTCCGCATGGGCCGGGGCCGGGGCCGGGACTCCATCCCCGGGCCCCGGCACTGCAAAGTGAGCGCTCAACCCACTGAGCCACCCTGGCTTCCCCAGAAAGGACATCTTTGAACAGCTTTGGGCATATCTTAGCGGCTCATCTTGCATATAGTTCTGGGGATAGATTAAAAATTGCCACATTAAGAGGAGGTTTCATAGCATAGCTGTGGTACACTGGTCATCTGATTATCAGGTTTGGGAGGATTTTCCAGTTGTGTCCTGTCAGGGCACCAGCTTTTTTCCTGGTCTGACTTTCTCTTATCTCTACTCTTTGAGTAAATTTCTTTCTTTCTTTTTTTTTAAAATTTTTATTTATTTATTTTATTTTTTGACAGAGACAGAAAGAGACAGAGAGAGAGAGAGAGAGAGACAGAGAGAACTGAACTGGGGGAACTCCCCAGTTTAGCATGTGGGTCCGCCTGGGCCGGAGCCGGGATTCGATCCTTGGTCCTTGGGGCTTCAAAGCAAGCACTTAACCCACTGAGCCATCCCAGCTTTCCCTGAGTAAATTTCTTGAGTCTAGTAAGTTGTTTACTAGTTTAGTAGTTCTTGGTCACTTTCAGTGAAACACAGAACTATGGTGTGTTCCTTGCCCAGCTTGGGAAGTCTTGTAAGGTCAGCATCTTTAGTGCTCATGTGGAATGTTTGAGAGATTGAATGAAGATAAATCTTGGAAGGTCTAGTTGAGGGTTGTTCAGCTTCCTGGTACCTTCTACCCTTTTAGAAAGTCCATCAGCATTTTCTTGATTTGCAAAGCTCTGTGCTAGACACAAAACCACTGTGAAAAAGAAAAAAAAGAAAAGATTCTTTGCCTTTGTAGAATATAATTTCTAATTTTTTAAAGTTTAAACAATGGCATACTAATAACAGCTACTTAGAACTAAAGAAAATAACATACACATAACTGAAGAATTGACAATTACATCATTATTTCACAGAAGCAATGTGAGCATGCAAATAGCACATAAGGAAATTGCAGGAAGATAAATGTGAGAATAGAAGCATTAAGATTTGGCTGGTGGGTAAATGTGGCTTCTTTTTGTCTATAGGGTGGCCTGTAGGGAAACAAATATGGGATGCAAAAAGGTTTACTTTCCTGGCTTAGAGTCCTTGTCTTCTATGAAGTCATTGTTTTCACAAGAGGTGGATATGAGCTGCACTACTATTGAAGAGTCAGTCTTGATGTTAGCTCATTCATTTGTTCATTCAGTATTTACCATTTTCTTACTATGTGTCAGATATTGGGAATAAAAAGGTGAATAAATCATGGTCTCTTCCTGAGATGCTCATTCATGAGAGAGACAGACAAAATAATAAATCAGTATAAGATTTGTTTAAATAGAGATGTCTACATATAGTGTATGAGGTGACAAAAAAGGAATACTGATACCCTTGGGGGAATGGGTTAGTTAGGGAAAACTTCACAGAGCAGGCATTATCATAATAATGGCTAAGATTTTGGAGTTTTAATATCCCTGGTACCATGTTTGGTGCTTTATAGGCTTCTTATTTGGGCCTCACAACAAATATTTTGTAATGGAGAAATGTAACCTGGGTTGACTAAGATTATACATAGGTAATAACAGTCAGCACTGGGGCTTAGATATGTGTTGAGTTCGAAGCTTATTCTTTTGTAACCACAGTGGTATTCTGACTGTCATTAACTTTCGGATGGAATGAGTAAGGCTTTACTGAATGGACAAGAGAAGGAAAAAATATCCAAAATGGAAAGTGAATAGCATATACAAATGCAGAGAAACAACAAATACTCTAAAAAGAAGGAACTTTTTTCTTTTTTTAAAGATTTATTTTTATTCTTTTTTGACAGAGAGACACAGAGAAGGGGGAGGGCCTAGAGCAGTCTCCATAGTTGACAGCATTAGTTTTCCATATAGTTTCACTCCACAGGTGGGCATGGGGCTATGCAGGGCAGGAACTGGGCCAGGAACCTCCCACATAGGCCCTGGAAAGAACTGAGCTGGGGGCACACCCCAGTTCAGCATATGGGTCCGCATGGGCCGGGACCGGGATTCGATCCTTGGGCTCTGGGGCTGCAAAGTGAGCACTCAACTCGCTGAGCCATCCCAGCTTCCCCCAAAACAAGGAACTTTTGATACTCTGCTTTATACATATAAAGAATATGTATATCGGGATATCAGAATAGCTCAGCAGTTTGAGCTCTTTCCTTACAACCTCAAGGTTCGGGGATCAAATCCTGGTCCCAGTCTGTACAAACCCATATGCTGAGCTGAGGCACAACTGGTAACCACCGGATAGTGGAAAAGGTTCTCTTGCCTCCCATGCAGGATGCCCCCAGCTTGATTCCCTCCCCATGCAGCCCCACATCTACCTGTGTGGAATGAAACTATGTCACAACTAATGATGTACAATTATGGAGACTGCTGTGGGCCCTCCTCCTTCTTTCTCTTTCTCGTTCTCTTACCTTCTTTCAAACAATAAATTAAAAAAAAAAAAAAGGAATATATATATCATATATATTCCTATATATGAGATATATATATATATATGCTATACATGCTATATATATATATATATATATATATATATATATATATATATATGGCATATATGGGACATCAGTGTCCTCCAACCCAGCTTAAAAAACAAAACATCACCAAAACTGAGACCATGTATATGCCTTTTCTTAACAGTTTTATCTCCCCTCCCCTGAGCCACTATTCAAATTTTTTGTTTCCTGAGGAAGCCGGGATGGCTCAGCAGGTTAGACACTTGCTTTGCAGCCCTGGGGACCGCTTTGCAGCCCTGGGGACCGCTTTGCAGCCCTGGGGACCGAGGATCAAGTCCTGGCCCCCGATGCGTGTGGACCCATATTCTGAACTGTGAAGTGCTTCCCATGAGGGAGGTCCCCAGTTTGATTCTTGCCCCCCTGTTTGGCCTCTGGCTTGAGGGGGTGTGCCTCCCATGCTGGAGGCCCCTGGCCTGGTTCCTGCCCTGTGCAGCCCCCACCCACCTGTATGGAATAAAACCATGTCAAAAACTGATGAAGTTCAACTATGGAGACTGCTCTAGGCCCTCCCTCTTCTCTCTGTCTCTATCTCTCTCTGTCTCTGTCAAAAATAGTAAAATAAATCTTAAAAAAAAATTTATTTTTTTTTGTTTACCTGGGGGTATAGTAGTCTTAGTGGAATTGCTAAAATACAGGATACAAAATTCTTTAACTTTGCAAGAGAATGCCAAATTATTATCCAAAAGAGTTGTATCAATTTACATATCAGACACTTGGTCTGCATTTTTACCAATTCTTAGTATTGTCAGATTAAATGTTTTGTGTGGGAAAGCTGGGATGGCTCAGCGGGTTAAGCGCTCGATTTGAAGCCCCGGGGAGTGAGGATCAAATCCCGGTCCCTGCCCATGCGGACCCACATGCTGAACTGGGGTGTGTCCCCAGTTCAGTTCTTGCCGTGGCCAATGCGCGAGGCTCTCGGCCCAGTTCCTGCCCTGCGCAGCCCTGTGCCCACCTGTGGAGTGAAACTATACAGAAAACTAATGCTGTCAACTATGGCGACTGCTCTGGGCCCTTCCCCTTCTCTCTGTATCTCTCTGTCAAAAATCAATAAAATAAATCTTTAAAAAAAAAAAAAAAAAAGTTTTGTGCTATTTTGGCAGCATAATATAATATCCCATTATAGTCTGATTTTGTTATTTTCTTGATTATTAATTAAGCTAATAATCTTTTCATATATTTATTTGCTGTTTGTATATTCTTATTTTGTGAAATGCCAATTCATGTCTCTTGCCTGTTTGGGAGGAGGGTTTATATATGTCTGTTCTTATTGTTTTATAGAAGTTATTCTATATAATGTATATTGCTTCTTTATTAGTTGTATATGTTAAAATATTTTCTCCCAGTTTGTGATTTGTCATTTTCCTCTTTTATAGTATCTTGAATAAACATTTTTAATTTTAACGTGGTTTAATTTACCATTTTTTTTTAATGGGTTATGTTTTTTGCTTCCTGTTTAGGTGCTTCTCCCCTCATGTTGAGATAATAAAACTATTCTCATATATTATCTTCTCAAAGTTCTAAAGTTTTGCTTTTTTTTACATATAAATCTTTAATTCATTTGAAATAGAATTTTTGGTGTTATATGAAGGAAGGATCCAATTTATTGTTTCTGTTTCTTCTAGAGGGAGTTGCCAGTTGAAATAGTGACTTTCTCTTTGGATCCTCTTGGGGTGAGTAACTGGGGTGCTGCAAAGCAGCAGGGGAATGCTATAGACCCAGTTTTAAACAGAAGGGGCTTTCAAAGGATGTATGTTGCTCAAAGTCTCTGGGCTAGTTGCTTATCTGGCTGGGGGTGTTGGTTGGTGTGTATTTGGTTATTCCTTCTCATGTTATTTCTCAGACAAGATAAACATTAAGTTCTTTTTTACCATACTGGTCTGAGGTCTCCACAGGTCTTTGTGACCTTGTAACCAAGGAGTTCTAAGCCATTGGCTATCAGACAGCAAGTAGTTCATCAGAGCTTCCCATCTGAAGTTGAAAGACAGATTCCCTTAAGGGATTTCTTTGGTGAGAAGTCAAATGTTGAGGCCTGGAGGGGGATTAGGTAACTTTTTATAGTCCTTGAAAATAATTCCTCTTTCTTCTCTAGATGTTTTTTTTTAATAAGAAAAGAAGCTTAAAACCAATATTTTTTTTTGCTTAGATCTTTGCTATCTTAGAAAGTTGTAAACTTTTGGTGTTTAATGAATTTTGATCACGTGTTAGATTGATTACCTCCTGTTAGAATCCCAATTCAAAATTTATCTCTGGGGAAGCCAAGATGGCTCAGCAGGTTAAGCACTCACTTTGCAGCCCCAGGGACTGAGGATCAAATCCTGGCCCCACCCTGCAGAGACCCGTATGCTGAACTGGGGCGTGCCTCCCATGCGAGAGGCCCCTAGTTCGGCTCTTGCCCTCAATTCGGTTCTTACATCCTGGTTTGGCCCCTAGCTTGAGGGGACGTGCCTCCCATGTGGGAGGCCCCTAGCCCAGTTCCTGCCCTGCGTGGCCCCAACCTGCCTGTGTGGAATGAAACCATGTCAAAAACTGATGACATACAGCTATGGAGATTGCTCTGGGCCCTCCCCCTTCTCTCTGTCTATCTCTGTCTCTCTCAAAAACAATAAAATTAAATCTTTTTTTTTTTTTTAAGTTATATATATTTTTTAATATTTTATTTTTATTTTATTTTAGACAGAAAGAGAGAGAGATACAGGGACAGAGAGAGAACTGAACTGTGGGAGCTCCCCAGATCAGCATGTGGGTCCACCTGGGCCGGAGCCGGGATTCGATCTTCGGTCCTCAGGGCTTCAAAGCGAGTGCTTAACCCGCTGAGCCATCCCGGCTTTCCCTAAAATTAAATCTTAAAAAAAAAAAAGTTTATCTGCTTCAGGAAGCTTTCCAAATAGCACATAGATCTTATTAGTTATCAGTTAGTCCCATTGGCACTTTTGTTTGCAATTTGTAGTAGTATATTGTTTACTTGTTGCTGTTGTTTTCGGTATGGGTGTTTTCTCTCATTCTCTTAGTTCTTTGAAAGAGAAATTAAATACTGTTATTTTATAGTTCCCTGTGCAGGCCCCCCCAAATATTTTTACAGTGATAGGTATTCAGTATATATACTGAATAATAACTATATATTGAAGACCTTACAAGATATGCCCACACCCCCCCACCCCCCATTCTTTTCTAACTTTACCTCCAATTATTTTGCTAGGAATAATGTTTTAGCCAATCTGGAATAATCATGATCCCCCTGAAAACATACTGAATTTTCCCACCTATAAACCTTTACTTAGGACTATTTGAACCCTGTCTTTCCATTGCCTTTCTAAGGCTTCTGCCAGAAATAATTTTCTTTGCTTTACAACTGTGACACTCTGTATCACTCATGTATTAGAGGTATTACATAGGTTTGTGTATACTGGTATGTATGTGTTTTATCTAATCTACCGTAGGTTCTAAATTCCTTGTGGGTTGGTCACAATATAGGGACAATTCTGTATGACTGTGCCTAGCATTTTGCTTAGCATGTGCTAAAATATGTCTGATTGAAGAAATGTTTGTAAATTAATTAACTTTAATTGCTGCTCTTAGTCATTTACACATGAAATAATATTTTTATTACTTTCTGAGAGCCTGCTCCTTTTTAAAAAGTCAGGTAAACTTTAAAAGTAGGTAGTAGGCAATATATGTATGTGACACAAAGTCAAAAGATACAAAAGAATATACAGAGAAAATTAAGTCTTTCTCCCCTATTCCCCAGTTCCCGTTTCTGTCTCTGGAAGCATCCTCTATTAGCAGTTTTTTTAAAATCCAGAGATAATAGAGCATACTCATCTTGTCTAATAATTTAAGTAAGGAGGTCTACTAGATATTTTATCTTTTCTCTATTGATATTTTGAATTATTTTCAAATTTGTTTCTCTTCTATTTCTTGATTCTCCTCCTCAGAAGAGAACATTGTTGTATATTCTCATCATTGAATATTCTCGTGAGAGAATACTGTTGTATGCATAGATCATTTGGAAAGCAGTTAATCTTCTGAGATTAACCTAGTTATGTCTTTAAATTATTATTAGAATAAATTTTGTCTTATTTTAGATTTCTTTATGGATTGGGAGAGGTGTTATGGGCCTGGATAAAATTTATACCAGTTCTTTTTTTTCCTTCACTATAGTGATTTTTACACTTCTTAGTTTATGGGGGCGTGGTGTGCAAAAGGGCAAATTACAGAATATATACAATATGATAATAGTTATATAAAGGATAAAAATATGCAGAATAATACTATATATTGTTTAAAGATATACATTAGGGGATGCTGGGATGGTTCAGGAGGTTGAGTATTCACTTTGCGGCCACAGGGTTCAGGGTTTGCCACGGGGTCTGGGGATTGAGTCCTGACCTCAGTCCTGGCCCTGGCCTGTGCAGACCCATACTCTGAACTGGGGTATGCTTCCCTTGTGGGAGGACCCCAGTTTGGTTCCCACCTAGGGTGTGTTGCTGCCCATGTGGGAGGCCCCCACATCCACCTGTGTGGAATGAAACTATGTTGAAAACTGATAATGTACGGCTGTGGAGACTGCCCTGGGCCCTCCCCCTTCTGTGTCTCTCTCTCTGTCAAACAATAAAAAAATAAATCTTAAAAAAAGATATATATTAATGAAGTAAAAATATAAAACAACATAAAAGTTCAATAAACAAATTTACAATAGTGAGACTTATGGATGAAAGAGATAAGAATATGATTAGGGAGGACAAACAAAGACTTCAATTGTGCTATTCTTAATCTGGATACTGGCGGTTATATTACTCTTTATATCTTTTTTTTTAAAAGATTTATTTTATTGTTTTTGACAGAGACAGAGAGACAGAGAGAAGGGGGAGGGCCCAGAGCAGTCTCCATAGTTGTATGTCATCAGTTTTTGACACAGTTTAGTTCCACACAGGTGGGTGGGGGCCTCCCACATGGGAGGCACACCCCCTCAAGCCAGGGGCCGAACCTGAGGGGGCCTCCTGCATGGGAAGCACATCCCAGTTCAGCATATGGGTCCACATGGGTTGGGGCCAGGACTCGATCCCTGCACCCCAGGGCTGCAAAGCGAGTGCTTAACCCACTGAACCATCTCGGCTTCCCCTATTTTTGTATTTTCACTTGGGGAGAGAATTAAATATTTTTTCTTTTTTTTTTTTTAATATATATTTTTATTTATTTTTGAGAGAGAGAGAGAGAGAGAGATACAGAGACAGAGACAGAGAGAGAACTAAACTGGGGGAGCTCCCAGTTCAGCACATGGTTCCGCACGGGCCAGGGCCAGGATTCAATCCTTGGTCCCCAGCACTGCAAAGTGAGCGCTTAACCCACTGAGCCATCCCGGCTTCCCCTAAATATTTTTTCTAAGTGCTGTTCTAGGCAGGGGGAAAAAAAAAGGTAGTTAAATGGTAGTTAAGTTGGGAACACTTAAAATACTAAAATAGTATTTCAGCTTGACTTCAGAGATTCAAATAGGAGCAGCTTTTAAAAAGAGTCTGTCTTTCAGACTATTAGAGATTCCCTGCTATAAGCAAGTGAACTCGACTTCTCAAGACTTCAAAGTTTCACCGCTACTCTCCAGTTGTTTGGAGCTGACTTGGAAGAATGGATATAGTCTATAAGTTGACATTGTAACTGAGGTTCTAAACTAAGACTATTTTTTCTAACAACCTTCATTTTTTTCTTTTAACTTGAACCTTCACTATTATTTTATTGAGTAGATTAAAAAGAACAAAAGGAAGATCTGAAATATATCTTTAACAAACTAGCAACACAGATGTATCTGCATAGATTTTTTTGGACAATTGACTTTGAAGATTTGACATGCTTGCTAGAGATTTTGAGGTGCCTTAGAGAAATTTTCTGGATTGATGCTTTTTGAGTTGTATCTTGAATGTACAGAGATCTATAGGAGAGCCAGGCAGTTGTGGATGCAGAACATAAGATGGACTTCAACACATCTTAGTATTATAGGTGGAAAATCTTGGCACTGAAAGGATAAATCATAATTCTAACCTTACCAGGTAGTGATTTAAGTATCAGGTAACCAGATATTAACTAGACTTGTTTCTTAACGTTTTTGGTAGGTTTGCCAAGATGGTGGATAAGAATATTTACATCATTCAAGGGGAGATTAACATTGTGGTTGGAGCTATCAAACGAAATGCCCGATGGAGCACCCATACTCCACTGGTAAGTGGGGAATGGGCAAATAGCCTGGTTGCTAATTTGTTGTAGGGGATATGATGCATATTTAAAACAGTAATGAATTTCCCAGTAATAATGAGAATAGTAGGATTTCAGAGGTGTTCTTGATGTCAGGGACCCTTCTCTTTTATTCCAACTAACATCACATTTACAGGCTGCGATTTTCTCTGGGACCCAAAAGATACCATTCTTTTTCTAACTATTTTTGTAAACAAGTTAGTATGTGAGACTTTCTTAAAATGCCTTAAAAAATGTAAGATTCCTTATCCTCTAATTTCCTAGAGCTATGAAATTTATTTAAATAGTTTAGTTGTTGATACATGGATATGGCTTGGTGATGGTACTCCTAGGGAGTTCAGCAAACTTCTATATATAGAGTAGGCCATATCTTGCCAATCAGATGAGTAAGAAACTTAATCTGTTGTAAATGTGGCTTTCTTTGTTGTATATGTAAAGGGTGTCCCAAAATTCACGCAAGAAGTAATTTTGATAGAAAACACAGGTTTATAATTAAAAATTGTAAATTTTCATTGCTCAACAATGAAAACGTGTTGTTCTTTCATGTAGCGCTCCATTTTTAATAACCCTGAACTGTCAGCTGTCACGCTGTCTTTTTTTTTCATTGGCAACACCTTACCTCACAAATGACGCAAAATTCAAATCTTGCGTGTATTTTGGGGCACCCTTTATGTTCAAGGATATTTTTTGTACAGTTTTTTTTTTTTTTTAAACATTTTTTTTGTTCATTGGCATTTTATTTATTTATTTATTTATTTATTTAAATTGGTTTTGACAGAGAGAGAGAGAGAGAGAGAGCGAGAGAGAGAGATACAGAGACAGAGAGAGAACAGAACTGGGGGAGTTCCCCAGTTCAGCATATGGGTCCGCACGGGCCAGGGCCGGGATTCGATCCGCGGTCCCCGGTGCTACAAAGTGAGCACTCAACCCACTGAGCCATCCCGGCTTCCCCTGTACAGTTTTATAAAACAATTTTTGGTACAATTGTAAAAACAAGTTTAGACATTTCCAACTTGGTGTTTGGAAATTTCTCATGTTCATTTATAAAAATAGATTGTTTTAGAAGTGGGAATGGAGTCAGGAATGTCTTTGAGATGAACATGAGTGATTATATAATGAGTATGAAGGAGAAGAGATAGAATAATACACCTGTCTTAGTCTACTTGGGATGCTATAACAAAGCACCACAGATTGGTTGGCTTATAAACAACAGAAATTTATTTCTCACAGTTCTGGAGCCTGCAAGTCTGAGATTAGGATGCCAGCATTGGTTGGGGAGGGTCCTCTTCTGGGTCTCAGACTTTTCATTGTACTATCACATTTTGGAAGGGTCAAGGGAACTCTCTTGGGTTTTTAATTTATAAGGCATTTCCGTTCTTGACATAATTACCCACCTTCCCAAGATCCCACCTCCAAATACCATCACATTGGACAAAATTCAACATATAAACTTTGAAGGGACACAAACATTCAGACCATAGCACATATAAAGAACCTGGCAATCTATGGTAGCAATGACAATCTGTGACCATAGTGCTATGGTCATGGTGTAGATTAATACTTCAGAATTTACTATTTTAGGTAAACTCAGAGGACCTCTATGAATTAAGAGATTAAGGAACTGGAAAAATGAATCATAGCTAACTTTCTTTTCCTCAGAAGAAAAACTTACTGGATTTTCTTCTTGGATTCAGAGAAAGAGCCTTAATCTGTCCTTTATTCACTTTTTCCCCTTTATTTCAATAATGACTTTTTTTAAACCTATGTATTATAGGATGAAGAACGGGACCCTCTGCTGCACAGTTTCAGTCATCTAAAGGAGGTTTTAAACAGTATAACACGTAAGTGTCCACATCTAAGTAGGATTACTTATCCAGGTTAAAAAAAAGCAAAAAAAAACATATTCTTGATTTATTACAGGGATGGACAAGCTTTTTCTATAAAGAACTATTGCAGGGATGGTCAGACTTTTTTCTGTAAAAGTAAATATTTTTGACTTTGCAGCCCATAGAAACTTGTGCAGCTATTCAACTCTGCCATTGTAGCTCAAAAGCAGACATAGAGAATACTTGAATGAGTGATAAATCAAATTTTCTTTAAACAAGCTGCAAGCCAGGTTTGGCCCATGGATATAGTTTGCCCCTAGTTTATTGTATTGCTGAAACTTTTTCTAGAGTTATAGTAGTGTGTCCCAATTTAGGGGGTTATCAGCATTCATACAGTTATAAGCATCCTTCATTGTTTGAATTATAAGTAAGTTATTTATGGTTATTTTTTGGTTTGCTTTTGTTTTAACTACTTTCTTTGTCTACCTCATGCATGAGGTAGGAAATTGGTGGCACAAATAAAACTTTTAGTATTTGCAACAAAACCCTTATCTTATAGAAAGTTATTGTTGCTTTTATGGCCTTAGCTCTCTGTAATGCAGATCTTTCAATCTTTATGTGTTCTCAGAATCTTTTTTCTCACCATGTTTTCCTAATCATAATAAGCTTATATAATATTTATATGTTTGGAATTTTCAAAGCCATTTTCATGTTTGTTACCATATTGAACTTGTACACAACTCTGTAAGGGAGGCATGACCTATATTGTTCCTCTTTCATGAATGAAATTGAAGTCCAGAGACATTTCAAGTGATTTAGCTGAGGTCATACTGATCCTAAGAGATGGAGCCAAAACTAGAATTCTGGCCCTTGATGCCTGGTTTAGTGTCAGATTCTATATTGCTTCTGTTTATTCAATTAGAGGAGAATGTGCATAGGAAATGCCATATATATGTATATACAAGGGCTGTTTGGAAAGTATGAAAAATAGGCATTTATGGCTGGATTTTTTCTGGTCAGCCCTCGTATACATGTGGAAGAGCAAGTCTCAACACCTTTGAGTTTTTCAAGGGAGGAGTTACAGACCTAAGGGGAAAGCCTCAGAGCTGTGTGACTGTAAAAGACTTTTGCAAATGTATATCACTGAAATGGTTTTAGCTAATAACGTATCTGTGCCCACAATTGAAATAATTTTTAGGCTTATACAAATTAATAAATAAATTTCCACCTTTCATGAGGAATATAGGAGAATAACTGGAGAAAAACACCTTTTACTTTCTTAAACATGGGCTGAAGTCATCTAAGGCTTCCCTACATGTTTTTTTTTAAGGAGCAAGTTCCACTCCATTGAAAAGAATTGGAAATATTAGCCAAGAAGGATCAAATATAGATAGAGGAGGTGGTTGTTAGCTAGTTAGCAGGGTAAATGCTATACCTAGGTAGCTGGTTTCTATTTTACAGCCTATATTGTTAAGTGACTTGGTTGCGTTAGAAAGAGTTAACTTCTTGCACAGATTTTTTTATTTTAATTTTAATTTTACTTTACAGCTAAAGCTTGTGTATCCCAATAAGAAAAAATATATAGTGAGTAGATATTTATAATACTTTTTGATGGGTCAGAGTTCAGAATATCTTTCTAAGAGATGTTAAGAGGATTAAGCAACTGACTATATGTGGAAACATTTGGCAAACATTTTATACACAATGTGGGATTGTTGTAAGGGGTTGAGAACACGTAAAACAGCTGAGGTCAGACTTGAGTAGCCTTATAAGCCTTTTGGGCACTGTGCGTACATTGAGGAGCTGAGTTGGTTCTGCTATCCTGACAGAGCCACATTTCCTATTTGCCATCCAGTCCATATCCCACACTTCTTTTCTCCATCCTAACATATCCTGAGACTTCAGCTCAGAGACCATATTTGTGGTGAGTGGTGCAGTCCAGTACTTGGTGTCTCTAGACCATGTAAGAGCTACCAAAATTGAGTTTGCTGTCTTAATTTTCTTACATACTTGGGTCAGGAAACCAGATCAACTGCTGCATCAAACTAATAAAACCAGAATGTGCTGAGGAGCCAATTCTCTCAGTAGTACTAGGAATATACCTGGGTGTTGCCAAGCTTTCCTCTGGTGGAAGAAAGAAGGTGCTAGTGTTTTTTAGGGGCCAACAGCTGTGGCAAATGTTGAAATGGTTTCTGCCAAGGTTACCCCATTATTCTTGGGTTTTAGCATATTACCTGCCTGAGAAAATGACAAAGTGGACCTGAAGTAGAGCATTTCATAGTCTTTTGATTAATTCTGACCCCCCACATAGTGCTGGCTTCCCAACACAGTATGGGTCAGCTGCCCCTGTGGTCCTGGACTACAATCCATGACTAATTTCTTGTTTCTTTTACTGAAACAAACAGGTTTTTCTGATTGGCAGTGTCAGGAGGACTGCTTTCTTGGAAGCCTGTTAATGGTAGGAGGCTGGGAAAGTGTTTTGAACTTGGAAAGAGAAACTGAAGGGACTGCTCTTGCTATGTAACTGGGAATGGTGTACCACTAAAATTGGAGGCGGTATGGCAGGAATTCTCGGATTTCCACTCAGTTTAACGCATGAAACTGACTTGGGCTTTGTTTTTTTGTTTTTTTTACGAAGGCTTTCTATTTGCATTTTTCTAGGCTGTCTGCTGGCATACTTCGTTAAGAATATCATTCACTTTTGGAAATGGGTAGTTCATTGGACATTATCAGTAAACTAAAGTGATTTTTTTTTCTTTTCTTGTAAATAGTCAGAGGACCTTTAAGTACATAAGCACTACCTATTCCTCCAGTAGTGTTATGTGAGCATTGTAAAGGAAATAAGTCCATTGTCTCTGGTAAGGTTGGCTAAGTCCATATTTGTTATTCTCTTGGATATGTATCTCTGGACTACATTTATAGTCAGTATTTGCCCAAACTGCATGATGACTTCATGCTCTGCAGCATTTAGATTAATAGAATGTTCTTTTTCTTATTTTATTTATTTTTATTGTTTTTTGACAGAGAGAGAGACTGAGAGAAGGAGAAGGGCCCAGAGCAGTCTGCATAGTGACAGCATTAGTTTTCCATATGATTTCACTCTACAGGTAGGCACAGGGCTGCACAGAGTAGGAACCGGTACAGGAGCCTCCTGCTTAGGCCCCGGCAAGAACTGAACTAGGGGCACACCCCAGTTCAGCATATGGGTCTGCATGGGCCAGGGCTGGGGCTGGGATTTGATCCTCAGGCTCTGGGGCTGCAAAACGAGTGCTTAACCCACTGAGCCATCCCAGCTTCCCCAATAGAATATTCTAATACCAAATCTAAAGAGAAGGCTGCACTTGGAAGATACAGGTGCGTAAGAGCAAAGATTGCTCTTTTAGATAAAGCCTCAGCTCACCACCAGTGAGACTTGACTGCTGCCCCTCATTTGGTCCTCTGAGGAATCCTTTCATGGGAGGTTATTTTGAAGGAGTTAAAACAGATGTGTACCGTAGTTGCCAGGGGAGGGGAAGGAGCACTGGGATTGTCTGCTGGTGGTTACCAGATTTCTTTTGGGGGTGATGAAAATGTTCTGGAATTATTGGTGATGGTTACCAACTTCATGAAATACCAAAAAACATTAAATTATTTTATTTTTAAAAAAGATTTATTGTTTGGGAGGTCAGAGAGACAGACAGAAGTGGAGAGGGCCCAGATCAGTCTCCATAGTTGTACATCATTAGTTTTTTTTTTAAATATATTTTTATTTATTTATTTATTTATTTAGACAGAGAGAGATTACAGAGACAGAGACAGAGACAGAGAGAGAACTGAACTGAGGGAGCTCCCAGTTCAGCACACGGTTCCGCACAGGCCGGGACCGGGATTCGATCCCCGGTCCCCAGTGCTGCAAAGTGAGCGCTCAACCCACTGAGCCATCCCGGCTTCCCCTAGTTTTTTTATATAATATCATTCTACACAGGTGGATGTGGAGCTGCATGGGGTGGAACTGAACTGGGGCCCTCCCTCATGGGAGGCAAGAATCTTTGTCACCATTCTGGCAGTTGCCAGTTGTGCCGCTGTTCAGCTATAGGTTTTCATGGACTGGGGCCGGGGCCAGGATTCAGTCCCTGGACCCCATGATTGCAAGGCAAGTGCTTAACCTGCTGAGCTATCCTGGCGTCCCTTGAATTGTAAAAGAGTGAATTTTATGGAATGTGAATTATATCTTAATTTTTTAAAAAGATATATTTTGTTATTTGAGAGAAGGTAAGAGAGATAAAGGGAGCGTGTGAAAGGGGGAGGGCCCAGAGCAGTCTCCATAGTTGTGTATCATTAGTTGTAATGGGGTTTCATTCCACACAAGTGGACGTGGGGTTGTGCAGGGTGGGAACTAAACCTGGGCTTCCGGTGTGGGAAGCGAGAACTTTCCCTGCCAAGCCATCTACAGTTACCAGTTGCTCCACAGCTCATCATATAGGTTTGCACTGGCCAGGGCCGGGATTCGATCCCCAGACTTCACTGTTGCAAGTCAGGTACTCAACCTGCTGAGCTACCCAGGCATTGCTATATCTTAATTTTTAAAGACAGCAAATGTAGGCTGGAAAAGTGATGGGGTTCACCAGTTTTTTCTTAGGGCTCAGAGCTATGGAAGGAAGACTTTGGCTGTTTTTGCTGTTGTGCTTTGAACCCATTGTTCAGCAAAGGCAGGATAAGGCTCTATTCAGCCTCCTGGCCCAGTTTGTCCTTTTATATCTCTCTCATTAACTCAAGAAGCACATGGCTTTTATATTTAAATTTATTCAAGCTGTAATCTTTGACATTTGAGTTAGCTTTTAGTACAGTTTTGCATTTATAGTAATATATATTATGTATTTTCTTTATCCCCAAAGAATCCTTTTTAATCTTTTCTGGATGCAAATTTCAGTCTGTCTTGTCCCATCTTCCCTCTCTTGCTCTCTTTCCCCTCCCCCTACAGAGTGTGTTTGATCAGGTGTGGCAGGAATATCCACTGTCAAGCTGCGCCCTTTATATTAGTCAATATTATCCTTCTCCCCCCTCCCTGTCTGTCTGCCCCTTTGGGCTTTTCCAGTTGATTTATAATTTTGGAATTCTCATCGGAGTCTATAATACAGTTTGTTCATTATTTAACCAAAACCTGTTTAATGAGCAGAGAGAGGCAATGTAAATGTTAGGCATGTTGCAGTGATGTACCTTTGTGCTTCTCAAAGCGTGTGGGTAGTTAACTCTGTGCTGCCTGCAGGGCTGGGGTATCCTGGCTGTAGGGGTAGAAGGACCACTGCCTCTCCCTTACATCTGCCAAAGCCCTTGTGTGAGCTTAAATTCCAAAGGCATGATTCCTTTTATCCTTCTAGAGATCTTGTGTGGACTCTTGCATCTTAGAGTTACCTTCAGTCTCACAGGTAGACTGTGTGATAAGATCTGTGGTATGGGATAGGGGAATGGAAGGGAAGGTGAAATATCAGGATACTTGATATTGCTCTTGGTTTTAGATCTGAAGAAAGTACCGGTAGATAGTTTAGAAGAATTCTTCTAGCTGACATGGTCTGTGACTCTGATCTCTTTGTTCCCATACTAGACAATTTTGCAAGCCTTAGTACCCTTCATCTAATGAGCTCCAGGGAAAGGGTTTTAGTCAGTTGTGATTTGGGGTGTTTGGCTATGATCATATGCCTCCAGATTTAGACTACCTTTGTCCTTGATCTTTAAATTTAGATTGGGGTGTCCAACCTTTTGGCTTCCCTGGGCCACATTGGAAGAAGAACTGTCTTAGGCACAAAATAAGCTAACATTAAGGATAGCTGATGGGCTAAAAAAGAATCTCGGGGAAGCTGGGATGGCTCAGTGGGTTAAGCGGGCTTTGCAGTCCTGAGTACCAAGAATTGAATCCCGGCCTGGCCCATGTGGACCCATATGCTGAACTGGAGTGTGCTTCCCATGTGGAAGGTCCCCAGTTCAGTTCTTGCTGGGGTGAGCTGCCCATGTGGGAGGCCCCCTGTCCGGCCCCTAGCTTGTGGTGGCATGCCTCCCATGCGGGAGGCCCCCGGCCTGGTTCCTACCCTGTGTGGCCCCCGCCCACCTGTGTGGAACGAAACCATATCGAAAACTGATATTGTGCAACTATGGAGACTGCTCTGGGCTCTCCCCCTTCTCTCTGTCTCTGTTTTTGTCTCTCTCTGTCTCTGTCAGCAACAATAAAACAAATTTTTATTTATTTTATTTATTTTTTATTTTTATTGTTTTTGTCGGAGAGAGAGAGAGATATATATACAGAGACAGAGAGAGAACTGAACTGGGGGAACTCCCCAGTTCAGCACATGGGTTCACACGGGCCGGGGCCGGGATTTGATTCTCGGTCCCCGGCGCTGCAAAGTGAGCACTTTAACCCACTGAGCCATCCTGGCTTCCCCTGAAACAAATATTTTTTTTTTTTTTTTTTTTTTTTT